>VXBW01004365.1:501382-561886 GCA_013400375.1 Thinocorus orbignyianus
CGATGGATTAAATGCCACAGATACCAAAGGATGATTTCTCCAGAGATAGCCCAGGATCCCAGATGTGCTTTAGAGCCCAACTCTCCCCCACCCCCAGGAATAAAGAAAAACCCTCAACCAAGGGAGTTCGAATCATATTTTTCCCCCGACACTACACACCTGGTTTAAGGCAAACTACTAGGAAAACAGAAAAAAATTATAAACCACTTCCTTTTCCCCCCGTGTTCACTTCAGTATTTGAACCTGAGTTCTACTTCTTCTAAAAGAATCACTGCTACAGAACCTAGCACTTGCTTTCGCAAAAATCTGTATTCAAAAGTTAACTCGATAGTTTACCAAAGGCCCTTTCTGACAAGAAAACCAGCAAATCAAGTTGCTAAAGCTGCTAAACTTTCCAAATTATTCTTCTCCCTCTTAAAATTCTTTCAACTGCCACGTGTTTCAGCGGTACCAGTACCAGCTAACACGCTCCCTGCGAGCCAGACTGTTCCCTCAAAACACAAAATCATCACAAAGAGCGAGGTTTCCTCCACCACTTCAGCAATCATAGAATCATAGGATAGTCAGAGTTGGAAAGGACCTTAAAGATCATCAAGTTCCAACCCCCCTGCCCTGGGCAGGGACACCTCTCCCTAGAGCAGGTTGCTCCAAGCCCCATCCAGCCTGGCCTTAAACACTTCCAGGGATGGGGCATCAACAACTTCCCTGGGCAACCTGTTCCAGTGCCTCACCACCCTCACAGCAAAGAACTTCTTCCTAAGATCTCATCTCAATCTCCCCTCTTCCAATTTCAAACCATTACCCCTCGTCCTGTCAATAGTCCTTCAGAGGCTGATCAGGCCAGAGCTGGGAGAGCAAGGAAAGGCTGCCTCAATTTTTTATCTTGCTTGGAACTTCCACTCATTCTAGTATGACCTCTCTTAACAAAAATAAAACCAAAATCAAATAAATCATTAATTCAGTAGCTTTCCCATGAATTCAGATTGTTGGTAACGGACACCACTGCTGGATGTGGCTACATTTTCCTCCTTAGACCTATCTTAAACCAGCATCGTCTTATTTGTGGAAAGGCAAAGCAAGTCTAGAAGAGGGAAGAGATTTTGTCAAATAATAATAAAAAATAAAGAATTTAAAAAAAAAAAAAAGCTAGGTGAGGTCTTTAAAAAGTGTTATCTCACCTGAAAATTCTTTAGACCACACAACTAAACCAACAGTCTCGGATGAAAGGACTATGTACTTTGCAAGGCTGCTTACAGTTTTTAGGTTTGGACACCACATTTAAAAATCACAGCCAAATAAATTTGGAAGGTTTTAAAGAAATCCCCTATTTAAACCACTCTTATTATGTCAACAATCCTTGACTAATGTTTCTCTACAGATGCTGTTTTAAGACTTGCCCTAATTGTTAAGATCAGGGTGGAGAACTGAAGGAATTTTATTCAATACAATAAGAACATCAGAGTTAGGCCCTCTCTACCAAACACGAAGTTTTTAAGGGCTGTTCACCACCTTGGGCAAGGTTATTTTTATTTATGTTTAATAGGATTTTTCCAGCTATAGGTCATCTGTGGGAGGAGCTGCAGAACGCCTTGGAGCAGCTTTCAGCTTTTAATATTCTGTGAGTTGAATCCCTTTTGCTTGCTGCTGCGCTATTTGAGCACAACTGCTCCTCTCCTGCTCACTTCATTGCTCATGTATCTTCACATGACAAAACATCTCCATGAGAGCTACCAAGGGACTCTTTTGTTTGCCCCAAATTGAAGACACGTGCAAAAAAAGCATGAAGTCAAAAAGAGGCCCTCCCAACACATCTTTTCTCTCCATCTTTAAAGTACACAGGGTTTTTCCTCTGATCTCCCTGTCCTCAGGAATGTATAATTGTACTAACAGCTATTCCTCCTGTGCCAGAAGCTATATCAGCTGTGTGTTGCCTCACAGAAAGACATGGGGTTGGAAGGGACCTCTGGAGATCACCTCCTCCAACCCTCTGCCACAGTAGGACCACTCAGAGCAGGTCCCACAGGAACATGTCCAGGAGGGTTTGGAATGTCTCCAGAGATGGAAGCTCCACCACCTCTTTGGGCCACCTCTTCCAGGACTCTGCCACCCTCAAGTTCCTCCTCATGTTGAGATGGAACTTCTTATGGACAAGTTTGTGCCCATTTCCTCTTGTCCTTTCACTGGGCACCACCGAAAAAAGCCTGGCCCCATCCTCCTGACACCCACCCTTGAAGTATTTATAGGCGTTGATTAAATCCCCCCTCAGCCTCCTCTTCTCCAAACTAAAAAGGCTCCACATTAAAGTGAGAATGTTTGAGGGTTTTGTTATTGAGACAAACCAAAACATGCAGAGATAAAGCAAAATCTGGCAATTCCAAATTCTTTTTCAGCTTCATCACCTTCTCAGACGCATCCACAGCACCCTGCGTGCCTTGATATTTTCTTGTCTGCAGAGAAGCAATGCTAACTTCAGCCTCCTTCCTAAGGGTGACACTTAAGAGCATGTCAGAATCCTCTGACTGAAGGCAATAAGGAGACAAAATGAAAATGAAGCACCTCTGCTGTCCTTATGGTATAGCAGCTTATAACTGAGGGACACCACCTCCCCAGTCAGACAGTGATTTTGATAATAACCCTGCAGAGATCAGGTATGTTTCGGGTGAAACAGCATCACGCTTTCAAAACAACAGGAATTCTCTCTACACTTAATCACCCATCCATCTTTATAGAGCAGATCCACGAATGGTTCCTTGCAGAGATCTATAGGGTACGAGCTGAAAAAGCCCACAAAATGCCACTAAACATCCATCCATCCACGCTTTACTTTTGAAAAAGCTCTAGATACAGAATTTGAAGAAGCAACACAATTCAGAAGGAACTGATGAACGAATGCATGAAGCAGAGCACACTGCTACAAGAGAGCTCCATCAGCTTCAGCATAGCACTAGAATGGTTTTGAACATGAAACTGTGTTTTTCTGTTTCAGAAATCACAGCTAGAAATTCTCACTATATGGATTACAGCCCTTTGAAATCTTGGTAGTTCTGTAGAAAGGAGAGATTTCTTTCAAATAGAAGATTTTCTGTTTGATATTTACCAACTGCAAGAAATATCAGGCAATTACAGTCTCTAAAGACTACAAATCATCTTCTAATTATAAAAGTATGTGCAATCCTATAAATAAGGATAGAATCAGCTTGGTTTGAAAAGAAAAACAAAAAAAGGAGGCTTTAGATATAATTTCAAACTATTTAGTTACTGAAATGGAATTTTCTGTGCCTGCCAAAATGAATCCTATTCAGTGTGATGCAACAGGTGTTGGAATTCCAGCAGTCGCCTGCAACCCACATCTGGGAATCGTTAGGAGTTTAAAGGAAGTTCTGTAAGAACTGCTTATGTATAAAAATCTATTCATCAGTCAAATCTAAGGGCCATATTCACCCACCGCTTGCACAGCGCATAGTTCAGATTTTTATTTCGTTTACAAAAAACGTAATTCTGCTCCTCATGAAATTTTAGGAATCCCAGTCCAGGTCGCAAGCATGCAGGGGATTGGTACGGCTGTGCTAGGGTGTCAGAGAGGTGAGGGAAGGACTCCAGGCTCCAGAAGAAGGTGTGAACACTTCTGTATTGGTTCCAATGATCTAATTTATATCCTGACCACTTGTACACTCTCATAATTACTCTGCAGAAGAAAGACTCTACCCCACATCCCATCTACTGAGTAAATAAACTCTGCAATGTCAAAAAATAATTTTAATAAAAAATAGAGTTAACATTAATCTCTGAGCAATACTAATTCTTGAGTGTTGCTACTCCCAGCTGTGCCCCCTTTTGCTCTTCCCCCCTCAATTACAAAATTCAAATCAATAAGACTATTGAAGAATCCAGTGTTAGGATCATGCCCTTAATAATTAGCTCTTGTTAACTGTCTCAGCTTGAGTGTTATCTCTACCTTGTCACAGAGATGACCAGACCTAAAGGAGGTAACGTTCACTTAAAAGATTTTGAGAATACAAGCACAAACGGTTCATATAAGAAAAGATGCTGCAGTAAAAGTGAGGCTATTCATTATTAATTTTGTATTAAGTCCTGCGTGCACTAGATTTCAGTAGGTGAGTGAAAAATCAAAAGCAACAGACAAATCACCAGCTTTAGGGAAGCCAGAATCGTTTGTCCCCCCGCCTTCCCAACGAAAAATCATACGTGTCAGTTATTACATACCGCCAGACAAGAATAAGGCCTTAGTTAATTTTTACAGCATCATATTCAGGGTGAAAAAAAAACAACCAACCCCCTCACACCCATTTCTTTAACTTCAGGTTTTGTTCTCCCTTTGTGTCTCTGTGACACCTCCTGCCTGTTAACCAAACAGAGATATCCAATGTAGAAACCGGTAACTGCAAAACAAGCTCCCCGTTGGCTTTGCCCCAGGGGTCCAAGCTTACCAGCAAGAGGGAGAGTGTCTTGTACAGAAACTACAACACCAGTCCAGATACAGGGTGGTAGAAGCAAGACTGATCCTGCCTCCTGGGAATACAAGCATCTCTAGAACAAAATTACAAGGAAAGGTTAATTAAAGAGCACATGCAACCTAAGAATATAATCTGAGTATCATATAACAACACAGTAATGATATTGAGAATATAATTACTAAGTAGTTCTGTCAAAAATGTCTATTAATCATCTACAGAACAGGAGAAGCTGATCTTACAGAGCAGTGTAACTTCTTAATTCCTAACAAAATGACTGAAACAGTACTAAGATATCGTTAATATGGGCAGATGCTGATTTACAACAGGAACAGAGCTCTCAGCTTAATCAGAACTGGCTGTCATTAAGACATTTAGTAAGAAATTACTTCCCAATTTTCTACTCAGCCTCTATATATGACTGATATAATAGAAGTTTGTGCATAGTCTAGGGTTTGGTGGAAATTTGACAGATAAATAAAGCATCTAGAGAGGTTTTGAAATCGTCACACTTGAGTTACTAAAAATTCAGCTGGATAACTTCATAAAGAACTAGGAAAAGGTGGAGGTGGCCTTTTATCATACAAGACATATTAATTTGAGAAAATTCAGTTAGGCAAGTTTCTCAAAAAAACCCCAAAGATTGCAATAAAAGGCTAAGGGCTCACAACATCTTTAGGTACTGCCTAAACAGACGCGATACTTACCCTGCCAGTAACACACTGGGGTTGTGTATGTGTATCAACACAGCTCTATGGTCAAGCTAATAAATTTCATCCTGGTTGGGCTGGGGACCAGTGTGCTCTCCTGTAGTTAAGTTTACCCTTTCACTTCCTGGAATATTGTCTAAAAAGGTCTGAAGAAATACACAACAAAGCCTGAGTGCTGAAAGGATTAAAGTGCCACAGACAGAGTATCTTTTTGAGTAGCAGTCTTGAAAACTCCACCATTCCACCAGTTGTTTAACTTCCCTGCAGTAGATGTTAAAACAAGGAATTAAGTTTTGATATCCTACAGGCCATCTCCAAACACACATTATCTGCATAAACAACAAATTTCTTATGTCTTCAGAGGCAAGTTGTGTTTGCTTCCTGACCAAATTTAAGATCTTGAGATCGCAGGAAGCTTGATAGGTCTTACATATACATTATCACAAAAATATTTAAATAAAACCAATGATGAGAGGCATTTGAAAGCCCTCTGCAAACCTAGGCATCCATCCTCATGCTTGCTTTACAGACCACACAAATGTAGCGGAAGAAACAACCTAAAATCATTTCTGTGAGTTGAACAGGAATGCTCACGTAATCACTGGAAATGCTCTTAATTGGCGTGGCTCAGTGGTGCATTTCAGAGCCGTTAGATCCTCTGCTGCTGTGGAACTCTTTTTCATGTCCTGGCAATCACAGTCCAGCCAGCAGTTTGTTTATCATATTCGGTATGAGTTTCCGGATCTCCAACAAAGTGGTATTTACTCCGAGGCAGGGAAGACTGCAGTAATCCAATAAGTTCTCATTAGCCTAAAACGCAGAAACATCTGCTGGGGTCACGAACTGCTTACTTGCTGTTGATGAGCAAAGAACCAGCTCCATTTGAAGCCAGCGTGAACAAAGAATTGTAGGGTTGGGGGGTGGTGGTGAAGAGACAAACGGGCCTCGGTTATCTCCTGGGCTGCAGCTCCGTCACCGTGCGCCACAGGCATCAGGGATGCTCCCTCACATTGACCCCTGGTGACCCTTGTCGCAGAGAGCACAGGAATTACAGCAAAAAATGCTTTGACTCAGCCCTCCTGAGCTGGTGGTCAAAACAGTCAGGCAAGAGCAGCGTAACTGAAGAGAATGTGGTCAGAGCTCCCCAAGAAATACCAGAACCCAGGCTGGGCAATCTCTGCAGCACAAACCTAGCTTAAAATTATCTTTGCTAACCGCTTTTTAGACAATTAGAAGAACCGTGCAGGGGCTGAGTACTCACATTTCTGTACTTTTCCCCTTCCCACCCACGCTCTCAGACCCAGCTGGATCCTTTCACAGTTGCTTTCAGGAAAAGAAAAAATGCCCCACTCCCCCCACCCTCCAAAAAAAAAAAAAAAAAGCATCTTAGGACACACAAATTGGTCAACTTCTGGCCTAAAAGATGAATACATAGGTGATTAAAGTATGTTTCACGTTCAGACAGAATGTACATCTACATCGATACAAATTACAGAAGGGAGAACACCACTAATTCTAGGTCAAAACCAAAATAACCAAGAGATTGATAACCTGAATAAAAAGAGCCCTTAAGTTGTTTCAGATTCCAACTGATTCAGAGCATGTGACATTGTCACAAAATAAATGGAAAAAACAAAATAAGTGGTGTCACATCTGTTTAGCTCCTGCTCCAGTGATTTTGCAGTTCTTTGTTGTTGTTTGTACAGTGCTCGACATGAAAGCATCTAATGTCTGTGGCTGTTCCAAGGTGGGGGAGCTTAAAACACTTCTGCAAAGAGCCAGAACAGAACCACTGAGAAAGAACATTCAGGAAAATCAAGACCGGAAAAGTCTCAGCTCAAAACAGTTTAAAACCCATTCCTGGAGGGGCTGAGCTGTTTTAGCCAACACATCTTCTACCATTCGTAGAGAGAATTACACAAGTGCACAATTTAAGGACAAAAATGGCCAGAATGCCCCAATCAATGCTTATGATGCTTCTGAAAGACTGAGTGAACATCCCCAAGCACTTCATTGTTTCGTAGACACAGTCAGCCTTTAGCTCCAGGACTCCCACTTTGCCTTAGGCTCGTTGTATGGACAGTGACCGCCACCTGCAGCAGCAAGGACGAACTACTTCCCCCAAAGATTTAGAGCCTTTAACTCTGATCACAGCAAGGAGAACCTTTCTCCTCCACCCTTCCTCAGGAAAGAGAACTAATTGCATTCCACTTCACTTTGGAGTGAAAATTTGTATTGCTGTCTGTTGCTTAAGTAACATTGGGGTATATAGAAAAATATACACACAGTAGTATCTCAGTGGTAGAAAGTTACTCTGCTGAAGAGCATGGGTCTAATTGAAAAGTATTTCTTAAAAAGAAATTGTTTTTTTCAGACCAGCAGTAAGGTCCACCAACAAGACATCCTAGGAAAGACATTTTGACTCGTGTCTATGCAGAGACAGAATTATCAAGACACTATAAACTTGACTTTTGTTTCATCCCTCCTCTTCATGTTTAAGAAGACCCCTCTTAATTTTCTGAATCTCAGAATGACACAGGACAAGCATGCTGAAGGCATGAGGACATGCAATTATGAGCAATTATCTAAACCTAGGAAAAACAGTTGTTTCACCAGCAGTTTCATCACACCAGTCTTCCTACTACAATCTCCACCCACCAAAAACGAACAGAGTACTAATTAGCAGTTGACCTTAAGCGAGCATCCTCACAAAAGGGGAGATCCTGGCGTGCAGCCCGATACCATACTGGAGAGCTATAGTTTATTCTATATTGACTTCTCATCCAGAGTGGTGCATATCTTACTGATCAGTTACTATAGATTAATTTGCTCCCAATCTTTTACTAAAGGAGATGAGAATCTAGTTAGACCCCTAGTAGTACCAGGAAGAAAGCCTGAATAGCACTTCAAGAATACTCCAAGTAATTTTTGAGCAGGTCAAAGAACTTTACAGACCTAGTTTAAGCTAGAAATGACTATGCAGACAATGTAAAGCAAAAATATTGAAAAACCATCACAGAAAGAGGTTCCACAGGTAAAAAAAATAATACAGGACACAGCAAGTCTTTCAGAGCTAAAGGAATTCCATGTGTAAAAATGGAAAGTACATTCAAAAAAACTGTCACATGTGGCAAGTGTGTTCACGGCACAACCACACTCTCAGGCACTTACTCAGTAGTTAGGTCTGAGGTTTCTATCCGCATTCACAGTCTTCCTCAGCCCTTTGGGTGCCAGTAGGTCATGGCTTGCCATTGGGACTGGAGAACGCCTACAAGTCCATCACTGCATACACTGTGTGCGAACCCAGATGGAAACAGAAGCTGCTGTAGCAGATCAGTAAAGACGTTCAAACATGAACACTATTGATATTGCAGCAGTCTTTATTATTAGGGAAAAATAAAGTCCTTAAGAAGAAGGTGTCAGGTTAATAGAAAAGCATTTATGATTTTACTCATTTACTTCCAAGACAACTAGGCAATAAGTTACCAAAACTTCTCACTTGTTACCAGTGATCAGGGTCAGCCTCATTACTTGCTACCCACATAGCAATGCTCTCAGCAAATCCAGATGAGACAAGCAGGAGCTCTGCTCCTGTAGAAGTTGTTCACTGAGTGACCAATAATCGTGCTGTACGTTCCTACAGATCCTCCTGATGAGATCAGCAAACACACAGCACCACATACACAGTTCCACATCTATATTCTTTATGTTGCCCTCTAGGCAACATCACTTGGGAAAGCGATGCAAACTACTGCACTCAAATCCCATTCCAAAAAAGTAAACCAAGAACATATAGGTTGTACTTGCTAACAATGTAATTTCTTATCATTTACCTTTCAGTACGGTCAAGGCAGAAAGTGATGAGAAAGGTGTCACAGAAATTCATGTTAAAAAACCAAAAAGATGTCTCCTATGGGATGGCATGTAGAAGAAAACTCCATTCCTATGTTAGTAAGGCTACATGCTGCTGGTTTCATAGTCTGGTGCAATCGAAAATTTGGACAACATCTATGTTCATACAAGAAAAGGTAACAAGTCTGCAGGCACTGATTTAGTACCGACCTGTTAGCAAAACAACACACAAACTCAGTCGAAGTACCAGTGTTTCACAACATCTAGTCCATATTTCTCTTCGCATATTCTTTGGTTACGCAGAGAAACTTCTTTACTAACTTCAAACGCAAGGTTCTGCACCTGTGTGAAGCTCCTGGAACAAATGAAGCAAGTGAAATCAGTTACTCTGAAGGACAGTAACTTCTGCTTAACCCCAAAGGCCCTGCGCCTGGACGTGCACATCATTCTCCTATCATGCAGCCACCAGAAGAAAAATGTAAGATGTGAATTTTCTTCCCAAAGGCCAGAACGTGGAGGACAGAAGGGAAAGTTTAGAGGGTAAGATGTATGACTGTGGCCTATCAGCGATACTTTGTATTTGTTGACACAATATTCCAGGAAAAAACATTTTCTGTGCTCCTTGTACTTCCTAAAGGATGATATATTGGTCTGGTAATTACTTAAGACACAGTGCTTCCAGTTCACCTGTCTGCTTCCTGGGGTTCTCCACTCTCCTATGTATTTGTATTTTACAGGGGTTGCTCTTGCTCACTGAAATTCTCAGCTAAAATGAGAATGGCACGTTGAAGTAGTTCAAGTAGAATATGCAAACAAAAACCCCCAAGCATCTTTACTTTGCAGGAAGAGTAGGCCATGAACAGAAGTAAGCTTAGTTCTACTATCCCCTCAATTAATAGTCCTCCAATCTACATTCTGGATATATTCTGTCGAGATCTACAGATTTTCCTCTGAATATTTAGCCAACGAGTCTTTTCACCTGACTATTGTACACACCTTTGAAGGTCTTTATCCAGTTTCTGAGACGTTTCTTTAACATCTTTCAGTATACTACATGCTTTTGCACCTTCTTCTGAGCAGCTTGGTGTAATTTCTGTCAGAAGTTCTTGTGTGATAGTTAACTGCTTTCGTACTTCATCTACAAGGTGAGACGTTAAAAACATTACTCAAAAACACACGCAGTGGCATCAGGTAACACAAGATTACTTAATAGGTGGAGTAATCATTGATAGAGGTGAACTACATGATGGGAAACTACTGTTTGTTGTGCTTTCACAAACAGGCTATGAGAAAACTAGAGAAGCCAAATTATTTTTGGGTATCGCGACTGACACCAGCAACAGGCTCCTAAAGTTGCTAATTGAGCTGTTTAGGGTATACAACACAGAAATACAATAGAAGAAAAGAGTTTTAAACAACCAAAATTCCCTGGCCAGTTACTTATGTTGCTATTGTCACATACTCCCAACACGAAATTAATTTGGTCTTTTCATTCAGTATTCACAAATCAAAAATAAGTATTCTTCAAAAAAGCTTCTTCCATCTGTTTTAAAGCGTAACACTATTGTAAATGGTTTAAGAATCTCACTTCTTGCAGAACAGCTGTTTAAAAATATAACTTTCTGTCCAGACTTCAATACAAAAACAAGTACTAATTTACTAAACAAATGTTCTCTGATTCAAGACATCACAGGACTTCTTTAAGCTCTAGCACTACAGGAAACACAAGCACATCTACCCAACACGACTTTAACCCTTAAACACAGAAACAAGAAGAGATCAAAGTATTTCTACTACTCTACAACTTGCTCACCCATGAAGAACAAGGAAGGAGGAGGAATGCCATGAATACAGTTAAAAGATACAGAAACTTGCTAAAGAAAGCATATATGAAGACTACCCTAGTTTAGAAAGGGAATTTTTTTCCTGCTGCAGGATAAAAAAACCTCGGTGGTGGTTAAACAGAGACAAGAATTATTCATAGCAAAACACATGACTAATGTTGCAGCCCAGAGTCTATAGAAGCTCTAAGAGCACATGAAATTCCCCCACCGGCCACAGACAGACCCAGCAATAACAATATAAGAATTTCAGCAAAGCAAACCCCACTATTTCTGAAAGTAAATTTGACAAATGAAATTTTCATACCAAGATATGTCAGCGTATCTCCTTCTATGTGAATATCCTTTATCGGTAATTCGTGTCTAGTGGCATCCAGGGAAGCTGCAAAGCCTTTATATTGCTCTTTAAACCGTTCACATATAGGAACAAGAGGAGAAAGCATTTCCATCTGAAAAAGACACATGACGAACCAACACTTCTTTAAGAGCAGCCATTTTGTTAATACAGATCCGCTCAACACAGAAAAATAGTTTATAAAAACCCCTAAGTATGATTCTGAAATGCTCATTGACAGAAGAGTACTCTTTAGATAAAGGACTACTTTATAAGTGAGCTTAAATATAGGAGAAGCATAAATTGTGATAAAGCCTACCTGCTTGTCTAATGCCTCATCAAGTTTCTGCTCTCTCTCTTTGAGTAGAATTTCACGTTTCAACTTGCGGAGCTTCTCCTGTTGTCTCTCCTTTTTTTGACACAGCATTATCAAGTTTTTTTCTGCTTTTTTCTCCAGCTTGGCAAGATTTTTTCCTGCCTATAACATCCAAAAAACATTCACGACCAAAGTAACACATCTAAGTAATTAACACATTCTGAATAAACAAATGTAAGCCTCAGATGAGGTCAAAGAGCTTCATCTAATGGATTGGAGATCTTGTGCAATAACATTCAATTAAAGAATGCACAGAACATTAAATTAAAGCCACCCTCCATTTTCTTCTCCTGCCCCCCACAGTATTTTTTGTAAAATAAAAATATACATCTGCAGTAATGAGTGAACCAAGAACTAAGCCACTGCTACAACTGAATTCCAAACACTCTCGCTCACGGTACTCCCAAGACTCCAGCATTCCCCCTACTTCAGGAGGAACTAGCACCAGCTTAATAGCACTGAATTCCCCCTAAGGGAGTTTTCAAAGTGAATCATATACTTTTATGAACATATAAAGTGACAAAAATCAAACTTTTACGGATCAGAAAGCACAGAGAGAAATGAAACAATTTCTCAATATCAAGTTCTTCTCTCTGAAATATCAAATGCTTGACTGATACTCACCTTTACTCTCAGGTAAGTTAAAAGCAGTGTCAGAGATTCCAGCTCTTCCACACCAGACTCTTCTCTCTTTAGAAAAGCAAAGAATACACTAGATCAATTCTGGTGTTTAAACAATTGTTTTTCTGATGTTCAAATAAATTACTGAAAGTTGAGTTTGTGCCCAGAATCATCATCAACAATGGTCAACTTGCTGAAAAAAATGTGGGTTTTTAAACAATGCCTGTTAATTAAATATTGCTTTTGTTCCACCCTTTTTTATAAAATTTTCAGCAGATTTTCATAATACTGGCAAAAATGTTGACGTTTCAATGCTACACTGAATGAGATTCCTAAATAAGGTACTTCAAATTAGGTTGAATCAATGTTAGTTTTCTGAGAAAAAAAAATATTAGAAAATATTTAAAGATAATGTGATGTAATTAAAAAATACAGACAGGAGCACAAACAGAATTGACTTGAGGAGATGCTACAATTGGAGCAGATTCTTTACTGTAAGAAAAGGACAACTTTGATCAGTGTTGAGAGATCCAATAAACAAAACAAACATTGCTAGCAGTAGAACAGACTTGTCCTTTTACTTCTGCCAGAGGCTTTAGATCATCTCAGGACCTTGAAATTTTTACCAAGATTAAAGACAAACAGAAAATCTTCATTTTACACATTTCAAAATAAACAGGCTTGAAAAATGAAAGCAGTGAGACTCACCAGGGTTGTGCTTTCTTCACATGTGTCTAAATCTTCGTAAGGAAAGTGTGAGTCAGGATTCTCGCTGTAGACAGTTTTATCTGTATCACAACAGAAAAGCTATTGCTCTCTTCTGCCAAAGTATACGGGGAAAGTCAACATACCATCAGGTTCTTTGAACCAAAAATAATTTCAAAATTATTATATGTATCAGTAAAGAAGACTTGTGTTCTATTTCTGGCTCTGATGATACTCATGAGATGTGGACCACACGAGCATTTAGCTGTAAGTGACAGTTACAGTCAGATGTAGTACAATTTTCAGAAGGGCTGATAATCTAGCACCCATCTGATACAGCAACAAAATGTTGAGCGTACTTTGTTCTTTAATATTTGATCTTAAACACAAATAACAGAGCACTCAAAAGATACTAAAAATCAAGAGATTAATTTAAACCCCGAAGATCTCCTATACCGCTGCTTAAAGACACCTGAAATCCCATTCACCCTATTTAATATCCTTCCGGGAATATAGTAGGATACAAGGGTAACTTGCAACCAAGTTACAGAACATAGGTTAAAAATAATAAAACAAGAAATTGAGTACGATTGGAAGCTTACCATTAATAGATGAAAGATCAAGGTCTGGTCGACTAATTTTATCTCCATTTAATAAAGTGGACTGCAAGTCACCCTTCTCAAAATGACTCTGATCTAACGGGCTATCAATAGCACCTGAAGAGAGAAGCTGTTATCAAACTAACGAGAATTAAAACAGATTCTACACAATTATATACACTTTCACTACTACATGGCAACCTTATGCAAACTTTCACACTTTTTACTTTCTATGCATTATGCGTATACTCCCTAACTTACCTAGAGATAAGGTAGTTCAGAATGCTCTCCTCTTAAATATTTCACAGTTCAACAAGACTCGGATGCGAAAAGGGAATAGTGTTATTTCCTCAGGATTTTCAAGTCAAGGGAAAAAAAAGAAAAGACTGTCTTGCAGACAGAGACTTTAAGTCCTTTACACTGGGCTTATTAAAGATTCAATAAAAATAAGCAGGGCAATGGTGAGGCCTTAGTAAAAGAGTAGCTCAAAGCCTTGTGCAGAAGGCAAGAGGCATGCTTATTTTAGAGAATGCAATTACTGAATTCCAAATTAGTTTTTTATCAGAATGTCCAGACAAGTTAAATGCACTTCAGTTTACACCTCTTACTCCCACAAGAAGTTTCTTCATTCCCTTTGTATACAGATAACAAATAGCAGTAATGCAAACTACCACTTCTTAATCTCATTTTAGAGTTATGAGTTCCACAGATTGGAAATATAAATTCACAAAATAGCTTTTAAATTCTTTCAGTAAAATCTATCAGCAGATGTTTTACATTTCTCACGAAGAACTGATCTCGACCCAGTTGCAGAAAATTATTTCATAGTAAACACTGAAAAGAAATTTGAAGCATCCTATCAACTAAGAGAAAGAAAAGACTGAACATAAGCAGTAACCACAGTGAGCAATATAACTCACTGCCGACTTGAAGGCTGACAACAAAAAAAATGCAATCCTAGGGTGTCTTCGGTGCTTTGCAAGTCACCGGAGTACAGTCCCAAATTCCTACCCCGGCCCACGTCTCCTCATAACCTCAGGAGAGCCTCTTTTCACTTAGATCTGACTGTCACACATCCAGGTCCCCCCACAGACCATTCCTACCCTTATTCGAGGGATCCAGGAGCCCAGCAGCGAGGTGGCCAAGTACTTTCTCGGCGTCTTTCTTATCGCACTGCAGGTAGTCAGACTCCACGATTTCTTCTCCTGAAGAAGGAGCAAAGAGACCTCAGTCAGGCCCGTGGCCGGCCTTCCCGCCTCAGCCCCTCAGCGGCAGCCGGGTTCCCCCTCACCCCGCGGCTACCTCTGCCGCTGGCTGCCGACGCTTCCACAGTACTGAGGTCGCTCTCCAGCACTGACATCCTGCAAAGAGAGAGGGGAAGATGTCAACGGACCACGGCTGAGAAAACAGGAAGGGAAACGGTGTTTCCCGACTTCTCACCCTCCCGCCGCCCCAGCGGCCGCCATCCCGTTCGAACCGCCGCGCAGGCGCAGGGCCGCCCCCGCTCCCCCCCTCCCTCCCGGGGAAGTCGAGCGCCCCCTGGCGGCCCGGAGGAATAAGGACGGGATCCTCAAGATCACGGAGTCCAACCGTCAACCCAACACATCGCCACTGACCCATGTCCCTCAACACCATGTCTGCCCCGCTTTTAGTGAAATTTTTTTTCCTAATATCCATCCTAACCCCCCCCAGCACAACTTGAGGCCATTTCCTCTTGTCCTGCCGCCTGTTCCTTGGAAGAAGAGGGAGATTTAGATTGGATATCAAAGAAATTCTTTACTGTGAGGGTGGTGAGACAATGGAATGGGTTGCCCAGAGAAGCTGTGGCTGCCCCATCCCTGGAGGGGTTCAAGGCCAGACTGGATGGGGCTTGGAGCAACCTGGTGTGGTGGGAGGTGTCCCTGCCCAGGGCAGGGGGGTTGGAACTGGATGATCTTTAAGGTCCCTTCCAACTCTGACCATTCTATGATTCTATGAAATTAATCCTGCATCACTCAAACTAGGGCAAGCTGGTGAACCCCAAACAGGCGACAGGAGGGATGTTCTACCCCAAGGCCCTGAGAAATGGCTGGAGGCCGCAACTGCCACCCTCAGAGCAGGAGCCCTCACAGCGCCCTGAGGCGACGCTGCCACTGGTGTTCGTCACTTTTGACAGGAATCCACTCGCTCCCGCTTCTCGCCGTCGGGTCCTGCTTCAGAAAGCAACCGGCTCCCGACGAGTGGCCGCTCCCGGTCAGTGTCAGCAGCCGCAGGCGGGGATGATGATGACGATGAGGAGGAGGAGACCAGAACGGACCGAACCCCCCCCGCCATCCCCCACCTCAACGCCACTTCGCGCCTCCCGCCCGGGTCGCGCGGCTGAGGGGCAGCGGCGCGTNAGGAATAAGGACGGGATCCTCAAGATCACGGAGTCCAACCGTCAACCCAACACATCGCCACTGACCCATGTCCCTCAACACCATGTCTGCCCCGCTTTTAGTGAAATTTTTTTTCCTAATATCCATCCTAACCCCCCCCAGCACAACTTGAGGCCATTTCCTCTTGTCCTGCCGCCTGTTCCTTGGAAGAAGAGGGAGATTTAGATTGGATATCAAAGAAATTCTTTACTGTGAGGGTGGTGAGACAATGGAATGGGTTGCCCAGAGAAGCTGTGGCTGCCCCATCCCTGGAGGGGTTCAAGGCCAGACTGGATGGGGCTTGGAGCAACCTGGTGTGGTGGGAGGTGTCCCTGCCCAGGGCAGGGGGGTTGGAACTGGATGATCTTTAAGGTCCCTTCCAACTCTGACCATTCTATGATTCTATGAAATTAATCCTGCATCACTCAAACTAGGGCAAGCTGGTGAACCCCAAACAGGCGACAGGAGGGATGTTCTACCCCAAGGCCCTGAGAAATGGCTGGAGGCCGCAACTGCCACCCTCAGAGCAGGAGCCCTCACAGCGCCCTGAGGCGACGCTGCCACTGGTGTTCGTCACTTTTGACAGGAATCCACTCGCTCCCGCTTCTCGCCGTCGGGTCCTGCTTCAGAAAGCAACCGGCTCCCGACGAGTGGCCGCTCCCGGTCAGTGTCAGCAGCCGCAGGCGGGGATGATGATGACGATGAGGANATAGGCGACCGAACGTTGTGGTGACTGCGCCTCGGGAGGACCGGGTTTCACACAGATCTCTCATCCCCGGGGCCGGTGCGGTGGAGTTCTGAGGGGGAACGTCCATCGGGCGGTGGGGTTCTGAGGGGAACCGTCCATCGGGCGGTGGGGTTCTGAGGGGAACCGTCCATCGGGCGGTGGGGTTCTGAGGGGGAAACGGCCTGTGGGTGGGAGCCGAAGGGCTCCGCCGCTTCCCTCAGGAGCCCCGGAGGCCGTTCCTCGCTCGGGGGCTGGAGCCCCGGTGTCCCTGGCTCTGGGCTGGGAAGGGAGGCGGTGGCAGACGCGTTGGTGCTGACTGGTTTTGCATCTGATGTCCCTCAAGAGCTGGACGTGCCCCAAGGGCAGGAGGATGCCTGGGCGCCCGGCTGCGCCTCCCCTCTCTCAGGCGATGTGCAGGGGAAAGATCTTAAGAGATCAGGGCAGAGTGTTAACTTCTATCTCCTGCTTTCTGCTCTTATAACCACACAGCCTTCTGCTTTTTCACATGATATGTCTGGCTCTGGCTATGAACAGCCTATAACCTTTCATCCCAGTATCTCGACATCTTTCACAAAATTCATGAAAGCTCTCTGGGTTCTTTTGTTTCTTTGTTTTATTTTTGAGCAGCTCTTGACAGTATGAGTGCTGCTGCTGTGGTCATGCTTTATCATGGTGACCATCATTGCCTAGTTGATGTATGCCTCTAGCTGTTTGTATCTTGGTAGTGCTGTGTCTTTTTGGTAAGTTCGGTTTTGCAATCTCTGGAAAGTAAAACTTTTGCAATCTGGAGACATCTTTTTTGTTGCATGTTTGTAGGCTGAAAGTAGCAAAGTACTATCCTGATTCATGACTCTTGTGATCATACTGTTGACATAGGTATGTGCAATCCTGATGTAAGATGACTTCCCAGTATAATTTCCAGCCTTATTTTCTATTCTTCTGTAAGTATTTTGGCAAATTTGTTACCCAGCTTTGTTTGTGAGTCCTGCTTGTGGAAAGTGAGAAGTACTTTGGATGCAAATGAGTTCAGTATTCTTTGATTTCACCTTCTGGAAATGGGTGGCAGTGTAGCAAAGGGCTGGAGATGATCTCAGGCTTCTGGCAAATGCAATTAGCCTTTCAAAGATGTCATCAACATCCTCCCACGTTACTCCTAGAGGTGGATCGGTATCGGTTGGTCTACCTAGCTGTTTGCAAATAAGAGTTTGTCATGGTTAATTAGAAGCTCTCTGATTTCAGGTCTGTTAACTGGAATACATAACTGAAGTACTTGCCCTAAAGTAATAGTGTGAGGTAAGCCTTCATTCCGGTTTAGTGTATTGGTGTCACACCCATCAAGTTTTAGGAAGCCTTTGGTGCCTTTAACTTGGAATCTTGTCAGGAACAAATCCATTTAATATAGGGGAAGCATTATGGGGAACTTCTGACGCATATGTATATTCGTATTAGCGTCAGGATTCATTGTGGCTTTCTGTAGAAAAGAGTTAATCTTGATTATTTTTGTCTTTGAATTAACAAAGAGATTCTTTACCTGCTCTACATTTAAAATCCAGTGACAGCCTGTGCTTTTCACAATGATGCATCCAAGACCCTTTCCTTAATCATTAGTGTTTACTTATCAGCATAAAAGTCAGGAGTTACTGCAGTAATGTGATAGCGCTGTTTTTGTAGAACTGTACAGTTTGGATTGTTTGGGTTTGGAGTTTTGTGGGGGTTTTTTTGTCATTTGGGGTTTTTTTTCCTTACCTGATTTGAAGGTTTGTCTCAACAAGAAGCTTTCTCAGTAGTTGAACATTGTAGTTTGTGCAGTGAGAGGGCAGCTATCTGTGCACATGGATAGCCTAATCAGGGTGGGAAGACTCATAAGCCTGTGTTTTTCTGTGGAACCTAAAACGCTTATAGAACTAAATAATTTAGGAAGAGTAAATACAGCTGATGAAAAATTTAAGTGAGGTTCACCTAGAAAGTAATGCTTTGTACAGACTGGGTTTTCTGACAAATAATGATTCAAACATTAGACCTCTTGAAAAATCCTGTGTATGAATAACTGTTTGACTCATGTGCACGTAGTTCAATATTGCTTCGGCTAAATATGGCCTTTCCTTAGCTAGATGGTCAAACACCATCATTCGCATACCTTAGCCATTTAAAAAAGGAAAAATTCCTGAAAGATGCAATAGTATTAGCTATCTCAGCAGCCATGGAAAAGAGTGAAAAATTATGATTCAACAGAAAGTCTGTGGTTCAGTCCTTTTTTTGTGAATTTGAAGGCTGAAAGTGTTTATTAATCACACTTGTAAGAAACAAGACCTTATTCTAAAGGAGAAGTAAACCCCAAGATACTCATAAGGATTTGTTTTCTTCAATAGGTGGTTATTTTAACACCTCCTTTGTAAAGGACTAGGAGGGTCTTAGCTTCAGAAAATGAAAATTCAGAGGTTTTGTCTCAGGGTTATCATGTTTTCTTGATGTATCAGGTAACTTAGGTGTGGCCTGTAGAGTTGCTTTTATCTGGGCTTTATTGTGTTTGTATCTGATTACCAAATGAAATTCAATGCAGATCTTAGAAAAGTATGCTCTTCCATTAAAGACCAGCAACATTTAAATAAAAAGTGGTTTTAAGGGTATTTTTGACATGCCTGCATTCTGCTGACAAACCTGTCTTTACCTTGAACTTTTGTTTGAATTAAGAAAGAGTTTCTTAAGAAAATGTCAGTGTAAATGCAGCATTAAACCAATGAGAATTTTACTCTCTTTACTGACAGCTGCAACACTATTAGGGATAAAATTAAGAAAACTGCAAGAGGTGATAGAATCATCTCAAGGGTTTTTTTATGCATATCCTCTTTGCCGCTAATGCTCTCGAGTTTTTTTGCCTTCATTCCTTGTTTTGTCAACAGGGCCAGTCTTTCTTTTCCTCTGATTCATACTCAAGTGTACATCCCTAACTCTGACATCATGCTTTTTCTAAGGTAATAACATGCTATAGACCTTCAGTGTCACTGTAAGACTGATAAGGTATCCTTGTCTTCAGGTTTAATTGTGTGTCTGAGTCATTAAAAGGAAGTAGAGGTCTGCATCTCAGGTGGTTTGAGGGCGTAGATTTGGATCAGGGTCACACAGGCAGGGAGCAGAGAGAAGGTAACTGAGAAGGAACCGCCTGTAACGGAGGTAATTTCTGTGACTTTTTCCTGTATTACATTGCATTACTTGCATTGCAGGCCAGCTTCTCCTTTGTTAGCCAGTCTGTGGCAGTAGCTTCTCTGGCAGGGTTGATTACAAAGAGTAGTAACAAATGTGTTGTGAATTTGCATGCTCCGTTTGGAGCTGCCCCGTTTGGAGCAGAAAACCAAGGATCTAGAGTTGTTTAGCCCAGCAGAATTTTTTGTAACCAAGAAAAATGTTGAGGTGTTACTAGAATGTGAAGCAATTTTTAGGTAATCTACAAATGTCTGGAATACTGGAAAAATACTGAAATTAATTAGGCTTAACTAACAGCAGCTGTGTGTCCCTATGACATGAGATAAGACAGGGGTTGAGGCCTTAGCCTTACCTGTAGCACACAGTTAATGGTGGAAACTTTAGAATGTCTCTGTAGCCTATTTTGCTGGAAAATCCTTGCTTTGGAAATCAAGGATAAGCAATAGCTGAATATTTTTGAAACTGGTAATTTTTTTCAGTTTGATCAGACAAAAGGATCTCTTTTGGGGATGGTCATTGACAATTCTGATACTCTAGAATATTAGATATTAAGTACTTGTAATATGTTCCTACTTTTGTGATGAAAATTACTTGATGAAAAATGAGAGAAGCTTGAATCTTTCGGTCTGAGGAATGTAGCTCTGGAAATACGTGAAAATGTGAAGAACTGGAATATTATGAAGTTCATCCTCAACAGATTTGCTGTAATGGTAGCTTTCCCTTTTTAGCTTCACTATGATTCATTGACTAAATATGTGACTTCAAATTATGGCCTTATTTAAACTAAACGGATACCCTGTGCTGATTGGGGCGATGTTCTCTAGAATTTTACTGTGTTATTAAGTGAACACTGTTGGCTTTAATGCATATTAAAAACCTAATTGGCTTAATGGAGACTTGAAAACATTTCAAGAAAATACCATCAAAATTACTGTCTAGAATTGGAATTTTTGCTTTTCTGTTTCTACTTCAAAGTAAAATTACAGATTGATGATAAATTATGTAGCCTAGTCCATTTCTTCAACAAACTGTTGATGTAGTTACCTGAAATGTTGCCTTGCTCAGTGTCATGAGCAGAGCCATTGACTTCACTTCTAAGAGGGAAGTAGTGAAATATTTATTAAGGTGAAATAGTGGTTTAGCAAAATTAGTAGTAAATGCATCAGTGTTTTATGAGATTCGATGGCAAGGTACACTTGATTATTTACTGCTTAGAGGACAGGCTCAGATAAGCTGTCAGGGAGACCCTCCCGTTGAGTCACGAGGTTCAGAAAGGACTCCCTTGCTTTGTAAACTCCTTCTCAGGGAGGTGTCTGGGTGCACCTGGATCCATTCCTAGTCCCAGACTTGATCGAGGTTTTATGTCTAAAGGATTATATATGCACAATCAATCCTTCATATTACTTAGCTAAGATTTCAAAGTTTAGCATACTATTAGTCACTTAACGAGAATCTGTTGCAGCAAGGAATCTGTCAGCCTCAAGGAGTAGAACCTTAGGCAAGCGTCCTCGCTCAAGATCCTGGCCTGCAGCCTGTTGCCATATAGGAGAGCTCAAAGGACTCTTGGACTGTCCACTATTGATACAGTAAGATAATTGACCTATAGTCATATTTTTATTGGAACAAGATATCTAGATCCCCACTCTAGCTAGTGTTTTGGCTGTATTGACAGCCATCCCCCAAAGTCCACGTTCAATTTATCACAACTGATGTTGTGATGGCCATGGCCAAAGCAGGAGCTGGGGAGGGAAGAGGGGAGAAAAATAGGGAGAGCATACTGCCACACTGCCATTTAGGTGGCAAATATAATCAGTCCTCCCATGATGGACTAAATAGTACAGCCACATGTTCACTTAGACTATTGTTTGGTAATCCCAGTGGGTTTTTATTTTTTTCTATAAGGAAATGAAAATATTAATGGATAAGTAATATAAAAAGAAATGTAGCATTGGAGTGTTGCTTTATAAGCCTGGTATGTTAGTGCTGCTAACAAATATACTGTAAAACCTGCAAAGGATGGGGTAGGGGACAGTAACAAAATCCTGAAAAGAGATTTTAGATTGGTTAGCCTGTCTTCCTTTTTTCTAGACCTGTTGGAATTATCCTTCTAGGATCATTGAGTAAAGGTGGCCTGTGACTGGTGCCTTAGATTTAAATTTGTCTAGTGCTATTTCAGATTTACTTCTTTCCACTTTCACTTGGAGTAAGTACCATTAAATTGTGTATGTTACACTGGCACAATGAAACCACTGTCACAAGGATGAAAATCCTATACATTACTGTATCTTTAAACACACTAATCCCATGCAGCTGTTGTCCCACTCACACCCACGGAGTTGATACAGCCTAATGTTTTGAATAAAAGGTGAGAAGCAAAAGCATTGTGTGGCTGACTGTTTTCTGATGCCCAGCTTGCCTAACTCTGTGTTTGCATTTGTAGAACGGTGAAAAATAATGCTTTGCTCTGTTTTGTAGATGTTGATGACTTGTACTTAGTAAATTTTTCATGCTGTGAAGATGTGTACTTGCGCTAGAACAGGCTTGTGAAAAGTAAGACATCTTAAGGAAAACAGGAAGGAGTCTGAATGTGAAGTCTAAAATTAGTTGATGTGCACCTAGTGCCAGCTTTTGCCTCTCGCTTACTAAATTCTCTAACACACAGCTTTGTTTATTTCCCATGCATTGGAAAGGAGCTTCTTGTAAGAAAGGGTATTGAAAAAAATGGAGGTAACTCTGCAGAATTTCTATCTACAGAAAACTCAGCAGTGGTGGCTAGGCTGCTGTTTTCCTGAGTTGGCTGTTTTGCATGCTGACCGATACGGTTTCATTATTACCTTCTACTCTGGTATTTCTCCTTTTTCCTCCAGTACTCTCTGCACCTGAATTCAGCCTTGGGTTTCCCTTGATGAGTTTTTGCAGCATAGGGTAGCCTTCTGGTGGTGATTATGTCTTATGTTACCCTGAATTTGTCTAGCTTTGAATTCCAACCACTGGCTTGTGTTAGAGCTTTGTCCTCCAGACTGGTGATTGTTACCAAATTCTAGTTCCTCAGGCAAGGCCTTAAACTGGTATCAGTCTCCTCTGTGTGTTTCTCATAGACAAAACTTCCAGAGCGTTTTCCTCTGAGGGGGTATTTTCTAACAGACTTTTTTTTTTTTTTTTTTTTTTTTTTTTTTTTTTTTTTTTTTTTTTCCTTTTTTTTTTTTTTTTTTTTTTTTTGTCATTTTTGTTCTTATCTCAGCTTCTTAATTGAATTTCAGATATATTCTAGATGCAGTATTGGTTGCATACTTTTTGAGTTCAAGAGTAATACGACTGCCTAGCTAAGCATTCATTTGATGTGTATCTGGGAATTCCATTCACTATTACATTAGAATACCATGTTTAAATGATTACCTGCTATGGTTTTTAAGCCTATTTCAGGATAGGTCCCATTCCGTCCCTCTGGAATGGATTGTTTCTTGGATAAATTTGAAAATATACCTGTAAACTGAGCTGAAATTTGTTTAGCACAAATTTGTTTGATTACTTATTGCCTTCCCAATCTCTTTATGATACATTCTTTATCAGTAACTATTTTCCTTCCCTCTTTTCTTTCGTTTAGAACCATCATGAAAATGTTTACTTTGATGCCAGGAATCCAACTTCATTAGAATCTAATCTTGCAGTTGCTTGATATTACCCTGTCCTTGGTTGAATCCTGGAACTCATTAGGTAAGCAATTTATAATCTGTTCAGTGTATGCTTTTTTGCTTTTGTGTTCTAATTTGTTTAGTATGAAGTCAGAGATATACCAACATCTGTCTATTTTAGAGCAGTGTTATCAAATAAATTTGATATCCTTTCTAAGAGGGGTGCAAGTAGTTGGAGACTAGCAAGTTTTCCTCAAGCCTCTGTTTGTAATGACTAGATTTTCTCATTCTCGGATAGAAGAATTGAAGCTTTGTGTTATTTCTTCTAGGACTCATGTAATGCATTTTTGGGTAAATAAACTGTAGGTAACAAAAGAGAATTGGTTAATTACTTTTAACAGTATTTGGATGCTCTTCTTCCCTAAGTGACCTTCAGAATTTGATTTATTTTTTTTTCTTTTCCTTCTTAGAGCCTCATAATCAGTATTAAATGATTCAAATTAGCATATCTGTCTTATGTTGTTGAGTGAAAGAGCAGTCTTAAAGCTTAGTGCTGTTGAAAGCAAGTAGCATCTGGATTTCCTATCTGGCTAAAACGGGGCAGTGTTATGCTGACTGTCTTTCTCTTTACTGGTAGTGTGACTGTGAGTTGAAATCCTGTTTCAGCAGGTTCTTTCTACTGTAAAATATCTTCCAGATCTTTCCTGTAGAGTGATGGATGCCTGCTTGAACTTTCATCAAGTTGTATGATGACTGCATGATTTAGAAATCTACATTAAGGTTGATGTCTTTATGTTGCTCTGTCAGAAATCTGTCTTCAGGATGAGAGGTCATTCTCTTTCTAGTTTTTCAGTCGTACACAACCTGAGCAGACACTACCAGCTGTCACAGTACTGCTTGCTATAATTGGCCTGGGTTTTTTACCAGTAGCAAAGAGGCTGTCTGTGTTCTAGTTTCCTCTTTAGAAAGTGTGACATGGGAGGCTTGAGCAATGTACCAGATATGTTTTGGGAGCAGTCATTAAATGAGTTTGGAAAGTTTGTATTCGTAAAGTCAGAGGTCAGCACCTAGGCTCAGCTTTTCTATGAGCTCTAAAAGTTGGTGCCACGCTTCTTAGGGTGCAGTTTTGGTGAAAATGCTTACTAAGGGGACTTCCTCTATCATACCAGACTGTGTGTCTGAAACGAATTGCTGGGGAAAAAAAAAAGGAAGTCTGCACAAGACTGTCTCCCTTAAACAGTCTTGTTAATTTCAGAGGAAAATGGTCACTTTTGTTCTTTTTTTCTGTCTGTGCTCCAGATTCATCTTCCCCAAGGAGCAGCAGTCTGCTGTAGATGCTGCTGTATGTTAAGGTGTTTGAGCTTGATGAAGAATGCTTTACGCTTGCATAACTACTTCAAAGATACTTCAGACTTAATAGCCACTGGTCAGTGATAATCACAGGAAATGGAGAGGGGACTTTGAGTTCACTGCTGCATCCTTCTGTACGACCAAGTTCTTGAAATAAGCTTCGTTTAATGAATGAGGAATGAAATTTAACATTCTTGAAGGGATCATAGAGCTTGACCAGAGATGTGCTGTGATTTCTCTTGCTCTCTGTGGCTTGCTCAGTCTTCCTTTGGATGAGTAGCCACTAGAAATGATCCGGCTTGCATAAGAATGTCTTCTGTAAGCTTATCATTCAGAGTTTCCTTAAAGCACACTTCTCTACTCTGAGGCTGTGCATGAGGAAGAACTATGTCATATGTTTCTCTGAAGTGATTCATTACTTGCAGTGGAAGTGGCAGCTAAATGTTCTACTGCTTGTAATTTGAAATGATTGGTCTCTGTGGCCTTTGCAAGTTCCTGTGCAGTTGTTTAGTGACAAAAAAAAGCAAGGAGAATTGCCATTTCTCTGTCTTTTCTTTTTTTTAAATGTATACATTCAACATGTAAGTGTATAATTAAAACACATTGTTCTTGAAACAAATTGAACTGATACTCTGCATGAAGTTTTACAGACTGTTAAAACAAAGAGGATACTTCATTATCTTTCTCCTTTTACTACCCATCAGTAAGATAAGAAGCTGTTGAACTAAAGCAGTGTAAGCAGACTTAGCCCTGGTGATCTGAGTGTACTGAGGTGCAGTTGAGAGAAAAATCACTGGCGAAGGCACAGAATGTTACGAAGTCTGGGGCTTTTAACTTGGCAGTAAGGAGGAGGTTGACTTCCGTGAGGTTGACGTTAGTTTGCAGTTAGGTTGCTGGTCTGCATTGGCCACGAAAGGAGGAAAAAGCATCAGAATGAATAATTTTTGGAGATTCATGCATGAGGTTCTTGAAACCCAGTGAGGAAAGAGTTATAAAGGTTTGTGAATGAAATGGGTTGTTTGGGATCTTGTTAGCTGAACTAAAAAGAAGTTGCAATGAGACTAATCTTACTTTGCCTAAAATGGAAGATAAAAAGCACATTCAAACCTTTCTGTTGCAAGGATGTGGTTCACTCAAGTGCAGTTAGCAGTCTCTTGTCCGGGTAAATTCTGCATGTTAAAGAAATCACTATGGTGTGTGGAATAAGAAGGAGGCAACAGCAGTATTTGCCCTGGTCAGCTCTAGGCATTGTTTCCCTAAAGCTGAGCAGGGATAAATACTGTACCCATCGTGTACCTTTCATGAAAAGAGCTCAGCTGGGGGTAAACAGGAAAAAAAAAAGTGTTTGGAAGAGTGTCAGAACCATCCTCCTCCCTGCAGCTGTGCACTGCTCCTTCTGCCGTGGTTCATGGCTGCTCGAAACTGTCGCTGCTGATTTCAGAAGTGATCAAACCCTGTTTCTACCTCAAGCTGCTTGTGCAGCTCTAAGGAAGGGTTTGCGTGGGAGGATGAATAAATGTTTGTGTAGCCGTAGAGTGGAGCAGGTCAGGGAAATTATCTGGGTTAAAACTAACCTGGGGAAACAAGGAAGTTTTAATTTGGACATTTATCCCAGTTCAGTTTGCTTTGTGGCCGTATGAATGCTTGTGCTGCCGTAACAGGGAGATGGGGATGACATGGGAATAGAAGGAAAAATGAAAAGAGGATAGATACTGTGGCAGTTGTCCACTGCATGGGGTAGGCTGAGCTCACTGGAATAATATCAATGACGTGCATAAATAGTGCATTTGTTCTGTAATAATTTGACCATTTAATCACTTAATTCTCCTCTGCCAGAATAAAATTATCATAACCTGTATAGAACCATAGAGTGGTTTGGGTTGGAAGGGACCTTAAAGATCGTCTAGTTCCAAGCCCCTTGCCGTGGGCAGGGACACCTCACACCAGAATAGCCTGGTATCTTGCCCTGATACCTTTTGCACACTTTGTTTTTTTAACATCTGACTTACTTCTTTTTATCTTTTTAGACGATGGGCACTGCACATTAAGGAGAAGTGGAAGACTGAAGCCCATTTGGGGGCAGAATGAGTTTAAAAGATGCTGACAGTGCAGTTTGCCAGGCAAAGGCAGCCTATAATCTTCATATTTACCCCCAACTCTCAACAGAAAGTGCTCCCTGCTGCAAAGTGACAGCCACCAAGGACAGCACATCTTCAGATGTCATCAAGGATGTGATTAATATCTTAAACTTGGATGTCTCGAAACATTATGTGCTTGTGGAAGTGAAAGAATCGGGTGGTGAAGAATGGGTACTTGATATAAATGATTCTCCTGTTCATAGGGTATTACTTTGGCCTCGTCGTGCTCAGGATGAGCATCCACAAAAGGATGGGTACTACTTTCTTTTACAAGAAAGGAACACTGATGGGACCATCAAATATGTCCAAATGCAGTTGCTTTCCAAGGAGACAGATGCTCGACGATTGGTTGAAAGAGGTTTTCTTCCATGGCATCAGGAGGACTTTGATGACTTGTGCAATCTCCCCAACTTAACAGAGACGACACTTCTGGAGAATCTCAAATGTCGCTTTCTAAAACACAAAATCTATACTTATGCAGGAAGTATTTTGATTGCAATTAACCCCTTCAAGTTCCTGCCCATTTATAATCCAAAATACGTCAAGATGTATGAGAATCATCAGCTTGGGAAGCTGGAGCCTCATATTTTTGCCATTGCTGATGTTGCCTATCACACAATGCTTAAAAAACATGTTAATCAGTGCATAGTTATATCAGGTGAAAGTGGGTCTGGGAAGACTCAAAGCACAAACTTCTTAATTCACTGTCTCACGGCACTGAGCCAGAAAGGGTACGCGAGTGGTGTGGAGAGAACTATTCTAGGAGCTGGACCAGTTCTGGAGGTAAATTTATGCTAAAATTGCCTTCTGTGAAAATAATTTCTTGAAAACATTAAATAACTGCTCTTGAATACTGCTTTTGAGTCACCTACTTGGTCTGGGCTTTAAACACCGCTGGGCTGTGTTGGTATTTGGCTGTGTTGCTCAACTGCTTCAAATTGATTTTCCTTAATTCATTCTTCCGTTCAGTTGACTTCCTGTTCCTTTTAATTTATATCTGACTTAACTTTCCACCACTGAACACTAACATTCTGGGACAGAGGTTACCTGTGTTTTCCATCTTAAAGTTTTGATGGCATTTGATTCAAATAGTAAGTAAACGTTCCCTAAAAACACTGTTCCACTGAAACTGTTTAGTGTAATCATGCCTTTGTGTGTAAGCATGTCCTGCAGCATTTTTATGAACTCACTTTTTGAGGGAGTTATTTCCTTTCTACAATTGTTTGTTTTGAAGAGAGCAACATTGTTAGCTAGGGAGAAAGTGTGAGTCGGTTTGGGCTTTTAATTACTACAGCATTTCTAACAGAAAGTAAAACTACACACGTGAGAAGGGGCACAGCTGCTCTTGCGTTAGGTAACAGCAGGACAACCTTAAACCGATGTTTTAGACTTCAGCCTCTCCCTTTGATTCTCCCATCTGAAAGGAAAAAACTCTGAAAGCTTCCCTAGGTGTGATGGTCACCTGCAACAAAATCTTAAACAGTGAGGGGCTTGAACATGGCCGGCGTGATTTTTAGGTTTAAATAATCTCAAATGTAACAACACTTTCATTAAAAAAAAAAAGATAAACATTTTTTTAAGCTTGCAATAAAATGTGAAAAAGCAATGTATTTAAACTTTAAAATTTACTCATAAATGTGATTTGAGAGCTTTTCTGTAAAGAATGAGGAATATATGCAAGTTCTTTTTTTGCCTTGCTTTCTGCTTCTTGAAAGAAGAAGTAAAATTGCTTGAGGTTTGTTGGTTGCTGGAGTTCAAGCTTGCAGTTCTAAACAGAAAACAGGAAGGGGTCACTGTGGAAAGCACTGTTTGATCAGCTGATCTTGCTGCCTCTGATAAAATTAACTGTTTCACATCCTGGTCTGCTGGATGTGATGCAGCTGTGTCAGACCAGGTAGAGCTGTAAAATCTTGTCTTGTGCGTGGTCTACCGGCTGAGACATGCATGTATCCCCAGATTTAAGATTAAAATTAAAACTTTGCTGGAGTCACAGGCAGATGTTCTGTATGTCCAGGGGTGTTCACAAAGAGACATTTGTGATTTTTCTACAGTGAGATTGATTGTCAGAAGTGCTGCAACTTCCTCAGGCTTCCACTGAGCATTCGTAATGCATTTCATGAGAAACTAGGCTTGCTAGCTAGAGATAGGGTGGCTGAGTGAAAGCTTAGCTTGCAGACTTGCTAAATGGATTCTGCCATGGCTGTTGGAGTACGTATTGTCTAAAATGCGAGGCTTTTCTCTGAAATTCTCAGAAAACCTTCTCACTTCTTTGAGGGTGTTTGACACATGAAAATTGATTCAGTGTAAACTTGTCCTCCCAAACATTGCTAAATCTAAAGGGGTTTATGACAACTACATATAAAAAAAAATTGTAGGCACATCTGAATCCTAAAACATCATTCGGAATTGAATATATGTTTTTGTATTAAAAGTATTATTCATTGACTTGGAATTATGGAGAAGAAAACCTTTTTGATGCTTGCAGAGGGTGAGATTTGTCCAGGCTGAATATAAATCACTGGGATACTTGTGATTTTGGCATGACTCTATTTGAGGTAGTGGAAATACACTGCTCTGCTTACAGTAAGAAGTGATGCTATGGTGGGTTTTGAACCTAGAGGAGTAAAATCAGACCATCCTACTTTGGATACTGCAAAGCAGATTCAGTGGACAGTGAAGCTTCCATGTTTCCTGATACGGATGCTCTTGGGCAATTCCAGTCACTGAGTGTAATTTTTAATGAAAAAAACCAGCAACCCAACCAAGTCGAAGCTTGGTCTCAGGAGGAATGCTTACTGTGCTTTGTGGAAGTTAAACTGACGACAGACTCTTCTGTTGGTCACTTCTAAATCCAACTGTGGTGACTCATTTGGGTTTTTACTTAAGGGAACTGAAGTGGTAAAAGGGAATTTTTCTTAAATGGATGTTTGAGGGGATTTTTTTTGCCTGAACAGTTTTGTAGTGTGCCTGGACTATGTGAGAACGTTCTGTTTAATTTTGAAGTTTTATTTTCAGTCCCATGAAAGATGAAAATGTACTTTTGACTGAAGTGACTGTTCCCCTGACTTCATGATGGTAGAAGCTGGTTCCGTTTTGGGTCAGAACTTCCCCTTTTTAGTGACCTCTTATTTTCCTGACACCCAAGTAAAATTTGCCTGTTTATATGTTGACCTTTTATTCAAGGACTTAAAGCAAACATTTTTAGCACAGAATGATGAGTGCTCCTAGTGTGGTATGAAGATGGATTTAGAATTTTATCATCACATACTTAGTGAACTTGGAAACACATTTCTTACCAACTCCTGTTTCTGTGTCGGGTAACTAATCTCTGTTCAAATGGGTAACTTGAAGATAAACTATTGTTAATGTTTTAGCTCCTCATTCCTAATTTCTAGAATTTGAAGAATGGAGTTACAGCTGTATCATAAAAGATTTGACCTTAAACATTGCTTGTTTTAGTGCCTTCTCAAACATCTGAGAAATGGAATACATGGTACTGAGACAGTGTAGTTAAACATTAAATTGCTGTCACATGCACTAGTGAAAGAAAAGCTGGTCAGGGGTTAGTTTCTGATCCCCAGATGCTTCTTGCTCAATCTCGACACCAGAGTCTGGGCTGTTTTTAAGATTCCTTTTTGGGGATCTAAGCAGCAGAGCTAACTTGTACCATTTCTGATGACGTTTGGCACTGCTTGCAGCTTTCTAGAAAAAAAGACTCTGAAAGGCTGGCTGCTTCCATGGGACAGTGACGCTTCTGCACAGCCTGAAGCTGTGTTTTCTGCTGGTTTTTAACAGTTCATGGGAGATACAGTTGTCGTAGCTGTATAGGAATCGCTCTCAGGCTTGATGTTTTCAATTGTAAGCTAACATAGATCTTATATACTGACGAGCAGCTTCTTTAAAACTTGTAGGAAGATAAAGATAGGCTCTGTTTTAAGCTACTCCTGACTTTTTCATCCTCTTCTAAATTTAGTAATTAAAGTATAGTTCCCTGACTTGTAGTTTCGCCACCTTGCATTGACTGTTAAGTTCAGGTTACTTACGGCTGAAGTCCTAAGAAGGAATTTACATTTAGGAACTATTATTTGAATCAGATTGGGAATAGTGAATCAAAACTTTATTTGTTTTATGAAGTCTTACAGAGAAAAGAGAATTAAACCTTCCCAAACGCAGTTGCAAAGTTTCCAAGACACTTATATTTTCCTTTTATTGGGGAAAAATCTCTTAAAACACACACTTCAGATACATTGCACACTGTGCATTTTTTAAGACTCAACTTATTTGGGAGACCTAAAATTAATTTATCAGATTCTTCAAGCTAATTAATTCAGTAAACTGACTGAAGGGATGGGAGCCTGTGGGGACGGACGTAGTAAGAGGGAATTGAAGCTTCCTTTTCTGACAACAAAGCTGTTGGCTTGCTCTCTGTGGTTAAGTTGAAATCCTTCATATCCTCCCTTTATTACAGAAGTATGGTTCTATAAGTAATTTTCTTGGTGTGCTGAAAGTTCCTTTGTCTCTGGAACAGATGGAAATAGAGGAGTTGGCATAACTTTTTCGTGTATTATTTTGAAAAGCATTGCTTATTGCTGCTTGGATGGGTTTGTGCAAATTTCTTAATGACTCTGAATCATTGTTTGGAAAGAGTTAAGGCCCAAATAAAATGGGAGGTCCAACAGGAAGCATTCATTAAGTGGCCCTCTAAAGAAGGCAGTTGTAAATATGAATCAGTATTAACAGTGCAATCAGGTGGGGGGGGGGATAAGATTTTCTAGAACTGAGTATATTAAGAAGCTTGTTAAATTTAATTGTAGAATGTAAAGTTTTATGCTTTAACATTCTATGGGGAAAAAAAAGAAAAGAGAATAAAGCAATTTGCTGTCAGCTCTGTTTTCTTTATTACTGTCCCATTGTGTTTGTGGGTTTGGTACAAGATGGATTTAAGCTGAGTGGTGCTTCAGCTCTGGTTTTCATTTTATTTGCCATAAAAGTCTGCATATATATTTAGTGGGTGTAGGCTGTTCTATTTAAGGGAAAGTAGTTGTTTTGAGGCTATTATCTGCATGTGTTTGTTTTAAGAATCATAATCAGGGGAGGAATGGAACTTCCTTTTTCCATGTGATTGGATGTTACTAGGTTTTTTTTTTCTTTATTTCGGTAGAAGAGTGTTGTTGCATGCCTTTCCCCACTGCACACATCTCTTGGGGGGGAGAAAAATCACCTTGTCCTTTATACAGTCTTATCATGTGGATTGTTTAGACTTCCTCAGGACATCATACAGGGCTGCAAAATTACCCTGAACTCTCCAACTTCTGTGTTAATGAGTGGATATTTGGCACCCTGTTTGTTAAGACTGGTGCAAAACTGACTTTGGCTCCAAAGCAGTCCTTTCCTCTCCCAGGGTGTGTAATTTGAGTCTTTGATGTCATTTGGCCCATTAAAAGATTGGTCTGTGCAGAGGTGGACCTGCTGTGGCTTAGAGTGGTTTGCAGAGACACTCTGATAGCTTTTTCAGATTTTGGCAATTCTTATGAAAGAATTAAGTGAGATTTTCAGTTGTGTTCCTGAGGTGGGTGATAGGAGCATGTATGTGGTTTAGTGTTTTCTTTTTACAGCAAAAAAAAAAAAAGGAGAATTTGGCTTTTTTTCTGAGTATTTTAAAAGCTGTCACTGCAGTTGGAGTTTTGAGTAGCAGACTCCAGTTTATGCTTCTTGCATTCCAAGGTAAGATGATGGGTTGGATGACTTCCTGACTCCCAGAATAGGCTATCCCAGCTCTGATTCCTGCTGGCCTCGGTCTGCTATATTTGACTCACCCTCTTTTTATATAGCCAGTGTTCTGCATTGGAGAGGTTTAGTTTTAGATTTTCATTTTTATCTGTTGTCTCATGGACTCACAGGGCAAAACAGTTAATGGATTTGGTTATATAAATTATTATTTCCCTTTAGCTTAAATAGTCTTTTGTCTCCTTGCATATTCTGAATTTATTTTGTAAAGGTTGCTATCTATAAAGGCAAACAAGGGAGTTACTTCAGTTGAATTTGAGCTACGGGTAGAGTACCTGGCTAGAATTGTTCCTGGAAGATGCTTTCCATGCAGAGCAGAGGATAGGTAATAATGGAGCTTAATTCTTATCTGTAATCCTTTTTCTGTAGGATAAAGCTACAGTAGCTTAGAGGTATCTAACTGCTAAATAGCAAAATATTTAATGTTGCAAATTTTTCTGATTTTAGGCAGGAGTGTCACTTCTTATGTAGTTAACTTGTCAGAGTGTTGGAGAATGTTGTAGCCTTGATTAGAGCTGAAAGTTAAACGTTACCATCAAAATGTTAAGCGACTTGGAATGTTCTTTAAAAAGCTGTGGATGTTAAAGGCTCTTATGAGAAAACCATTCAGTACATGAAAACTTTCCTAAAAACTGATAATATTAGATCAGCTTTTAAGAATTTGCTGTATGCTTTGACTAAATACCAGACACATGAGATCATAAAAGCCTTTAGTTTTAAACTGTATTCATTGCTTACATGAGTAATCACTAAGAAAAATTTGTCAGGAAGCAGGGTTATGGGATTTCTTAACTCTATAGTGCCAAAATATTTATTAAAAAATAATGGGATAAATGTAGCTGTATTGTGGTTTGGTTTCTGTAGTAGAACGAGGAAACTGACAGTTAACTGCGGGCTTAAGTTAGGAAACTTCCCAAAAGGAAGTTCTTGCAGAATCAATTTGCAAGTCCGCTGTTCTGCAGCTTGGCAGAGCTCACTGCAACAGGAGTGAGGAGCTGGACGGTGTTCTGCAGAGAGCCACAGCTGAGCTGCTGCTGGTGGGAGAGGAATAGGCTTCTGATTTAACGAAGCAGCCAATTTGCAGGGCTCATGGTACTGAACTGCTGGTCTGGTGGTGGTTGGTGACTGTTAGGAGTTGCCCAGGATTTCAGACATACATTCATATGCTGTGTGTGCAAAATGGGCTCTAAATAGAAAAAAAAAGTCCTTTACAGGCGCTACCGAGCACAAATCCTCTCCCTTTAGAGACCCCTTGACTTTTCTGAAGTTACAGCAGAATCACCCTGTGGGCTTTCACCCTGCACAGGAAAAGCTCCTTTGGCTCAGAAATAAGTTCTCTGAAGAATTATGGACATTTTCCCAGTTCCTAAGAAGTTTCTCAGATTGTCTGGAGACCGAGCAGCTGGCAGTAGAAATCTACTTATTAGAGAGCTTTGAGAATGTATTTTGGAAACAGTAATCCAGGTGTCCTACTGCAGCACAGCTGCAACCCTTAAGGTAGTTCAAGGGAAAATAAATAAGGGGGAAGAGTTTAATATACAAACAGTGTATGTGTCATGAAAACAGCAGTCCCCTGGGATACACACCTTAATTGGGTGGGTTTGTGTATAAACAGTTTAGTTTTATGCTGTGTACAGTACTCACATGTCCAGCTCTCTCCGGATGTGAGTGTGTGGAGGAAGAAGGGGGCATTTTTGTGAAATCATTCTGCAAATGTTCTATATTAGGGAAGGCGGATTTCCTAATGGAGGCCTTAATTACTTGGAGCTTTAAGAGGAAATATCTGTGGCAGGAATTGCTGGTGATAGCCTACATCGAGCAGTCAGTTGTTTTTTTCAAATAATTGCATTTTACATAGGGTTTCTTCTTTATATCCTGGATTGCCTCCTGCATGTCAGAAGGATGGCAAGTTTCTCTTAACCTAAGAATGCATAGTTAAGAGTTGATGAGGACATTCCCAATTCTACTGGACTTTCAGTTGTAATAAATTATCTTTGTAGTTTGCAAGCTTGGCTTGTGCAGAGGGTATTTTGTGCAGTGTCTGTACTAGCAGCTACCAGAGAACTCATGATACAGGCCAGAGTATTAAAGATGCACACTTAGAATTTTTGTCATACCTGCTTTTTCCTCTTTCCTAATACCTCCTCATAAAGCTACATTTTTGTGCTGTGGAGCGGTGAGCTGGTCAAGGAGTAGGATGTGGTTTTGTAAACCAAAGTCTGTCTGTTTGTCTTTTTCCAGTTTTTTGAATACACAACTCTGAAAATTTCTAGGCTAACTCTGTAGAAGAGATTTTAATGTTTTGTTCTCACTTAAAGAAAAACTGTGTTTGTTGTGACATTTTTGAGTGGAAGCAATACGTCAGAGGATGAGACATAGTTTGTGGCTTTTCTATGGGAGAGGCAATGTCATGGTAATTGTGCTGTCTCTTTTCTCCTGAGTATCCTCTCCAAGGTCATAACTGACAGTGTTTGAGGCTCATTTGCACACTCTACCTGTCATTACCCTTTCTGTACTCTTAGAAGTATCCAAATATATTATTTTGCTCCCTCAGTCCCTGAAATATTATTGCATGGGGCAAATAATAAATGTATAGAGATCTGTGAGGGACAGTGGAGGCTTCCTAAACTGCCTTTTTGGTATCTGTGTGCTGCCACTCCCATAAGTTTCTGGTTTGTACTTCAGGCTAGCAGGAGGTTGAACAATTAGCAGAAGAACTTGAAAAGCTGTGTGTTGATGTATTTTGTTTAATTGAAAATTAATTCATGTTCCTTTATTACAGGCATTTGGAAATGCAAAAACAGCACATAACAATAACTCCAGTCGTTTTGGAAAGTTTATTCAAGTCAACTATTTGGAGAATGGTATTGTCCGAGGGTGAGTACAGTCTGGGATTCTTCTGGGGTTGATGATGTCTGTGCTTTTAGGAATTGGGGGGAAAAAATGTTATGTATAAAATGCTGTCTTGTTGAGGCTCTTCTCGTGAGGATAGCTTGCTGATGGGGAGTTTTCAAGACTCTCTAACAAAGCTTTGTGGGATAATCAGGTGGTGTATGATTGTCTTACCTTCCTGTACAACCTTATCAGGTTAAGAATTTGACTGCTGCATCTTTATCTTCGTGTTCAATGGAGGCCTTTTCACCCCCGTAGTAAATGCTATAATGTCATATTACTGTATTCCCTGAAAATTATTAAACAAAGATGATTCACTCTTCTTTGCTAGTGGGCACTTTCATTTCAAGTGAAGACTTTTGTTGAAAAATTTTCTGTGACATTAGTAATTTGTGTGCAAACAGTTGTGTGCCCCAGGTGCGATGCCATAACACATGATATTGGTGTAGAATTCTGCCTGAAGCTGAAGCTTCATGTGCTGTGGAGTCTCACTGACTCTTATACTCCAGTGTCTTTCATTTGAATTTTCTTTGTGTTTGCAGTTTACAAAATGACAATATCATAAATGGCTGGGAACTCTGTACCATGTTTGCTTTGAGTGTTTTAAAATATTTGTAAAAAAACTTTGCGTCTTTTCAGATGAAGCTGCACTAGCTCAGGAGATTGGTGCGATTCAAATCTGTTTATTTTGGCTTCAGCATGAGCAAAAAATGCTTTATGCTTTGGCCTCATTCATTGTATCCCATGTCAAGGAATCTAGATTATTATTTTGGAGATTACCTTGTCAAACTGTAAGGGTTTTCTGGCTGCCTTCCACTTTATGCTGACGTATATACTGACATAAAAATCTAGCAAACTTGATAGCTTGAGAATCAGACAGTTATCCAGTATATTTTTGGGGGTCCTATAGTCTTTGCATTCCTGGTCAGATAACTGTTAATCTCAGAGTAGGTAACAGATTGTTAGCACCCTGCATATCTTATTTCTGCTTAAAGTTTTTCATCAGCAGCTTTGTAGCTTCATCTGCCTCTCCCCAGTTTTGTCTACTAAAACCAAGCACTAAAAGTAGGTGTTTCTTGGGTATTTGTCTTTGTTCCAATTACAGTATAGAGCGTACTGAATTTTTTTGTTTTAGAATTGAGACAGTGACTAAGATACTCTCTTGTGTATTCTAGTACAGATTTAATTATTTGAATTTTCTTGGCATTTTTGTGAGGTCTTTTCTTTGACCCTTATGTTTTTTGTTTTTTGTTTTTTTCATTTTTTTTTATGGCTCTTCAGGGCTGTTGTTGAAAAATACCTGCTTGAAAAATCTCGTCTGGTTTCTCAAGAGAAAGATGAAAGGTAAGGGAATAGTGCGGATCACTAACACGAGCATAATCAACGCGAGCACTTAAAGTATATGGAATGAAAGATGAATCATTGTCTCTTCATGAACGAGATATGCATTGACTTTTTAGGAACTACCATGTCTTTTATTATTTACTGCTTGGAGTCAATGATGAAGAACGTAAAGAATTTCACCTCAAGCAACCTGAAGATTATTTCTACCTCAATCAGGTAATCTGTGACAGAGATCTATAAGTGGTGTCTGTCTGGTGTGTTAAAATTGAAAGATTATACTTGTTTTCTTGTTTTGTTTGGATTTTTTCTTTACTTTTAATTATGGATCCCTCTTCAACAGCATAACTTGAAAATTGAAGATGGGGAAGATCTCAAACATGACTTTGAAAGATTAAAACAGGCCATGGAGATGGTTGGCTTCCTTTCAGCAACAAAGAAACAGTAAGTAGAGTCATTGTAGCTTCTGTTACTGGTAGCCAGATAATGCTCCTAAGCTGCAATAGATGGTATATGTGTTGGCATCACTTTCAGTCTGGTAGGAAGCAAGGACAGCTGAGTATTTGAGCGCTTATGGACAAATTCTTGTAGTAGAATTATATTGCTAATCTGTTATAACGACCTTATAAGACTAATTCTTATAAAATTCAATTTTTCTCCCTTAGGATTTTTTCAATACTTTCAGCTATTCTTTATTTGGGCAACGTTACATACAAGAAGAAAGCTACAGGTCGTGACGAAGGGTTGGAAGTAGGACCTCCTGAAGTGTTGGACATTCTTTCCCAGCTTTTGAAAGTAGAGTGTTTCTCTTTAACTCTAATGTTTGAACACCTTTTTGTCATGCAGTTTACTTGAATATCTTGTTGCTCAGTTTTCTGTAGCTAGGGAGGGAGGGGAAATGGGTAAAACTGATGAAATAATTGAGATTAGTGGTGGAATATCGCCCATAGTATGGAAGTAGAGTTTGTTTACTCAGTAGTCATGGAGTCATAGAGCTGAGCAGGAGTAACTTCAGCAGAGATGTGTTGTCCATTGTAGGGAATCATCTGAATTAATCTAAATTGAGAATAATATGAAGAACTCATAAAGCTGTTGATGGATGATAAAAGTAGCTGTTATCAAAGAACTTAGGCTTCTCTGAGGCAATTGTCATGTCTGCTGTTGCTATCAGCTTACTCATTGGAGGGTTTGAGGGTGACAGTAACTCTTGTTCTTGCTTGTTTTGAAGGTTAAACGAGAAATTCTAGTAGAGGTGCTAACAAAAAGAAAAACTGTGACTGCTAACGATAAGCTTATTTTGCCATATAGTCTCAATGAGGTGAGTAAAAGACCACTAATAGAATCATTCTAAATAACAAACTTGCTTTTTTAGCTAAAACATGTACATTTTCACATGTAGTGAGTGATAGGAGTTAAAGGAAAACTTTGTTTTTTTTCTGGTAGGGTTGTAACCTTTGAGTGACACTGGTCTGAAATAGGTTATTTTTTTAAAAACAAAGTTCTGAAGGTTGTTTCTTCTACAGGCAATCACAGCTCGTGATTCAATGGCAAAGTCCCTGTACAGTGCTCTGTTTGACTGGATTGTTCTGCGGATCAATCATGCGCTCCTTAACAAGAAGGACATGGAGGAATCTGTTACAGTAAGTTTCTCACAAAGACAAGTCTCTGTAGACAGTTGTGTGTTGAGAGCTGACAGTGCTAGAGGTGACGTGGTCAGACATCTGGGATAAATTTTGATTCTTCTGAAGTCCATGGTAAATTTCTTCGTAATATTTAATCATCTCTTTATAATAGGTGTAACTGTTAAACATTTAAAATCTCTTAGCATGCAGTACAGCACTCTTTGCAATGGTTAGCTGTTGGGTTTTAAGCCGCTGTATGACAGATTTGCTGAACTACATTTCCACATCTTCTTTTAGTGTTTGTCCATTGGTGTACTTGATATTTTTGGATTCGAAGACTTTGAAACCAACAGTTTTGAACAGTTCTGTATAAATTATGCAAATGAACAGCTTCAATATTATTTCAATCAGCATATCTTCAAATTGGAACAGGTAAGAAACTTGAGTTACTGAAACGAAACCTTTCTCAAGTACTCATAACTTATGCAAATGTAGCCCCTATTCTGCAAAACTCCATGGCATAATTTTTATGATTGCTTGAATATATTTCCAAAAGTCTTATTTTTTCAAACTTCTTGTTTCATTATTGCTTGTTACCCTTTGAAGGTTGTAGCTGTGCTCTCTGTATCTCTGTATACTAACGATAGCAGGGTCTTTCTTCAGAGGGCAAGCATGGAGTTTCTGCTTGACTGTAAGAAACTGAAAAGGTCACTCAGGCAGTCCTGGACAGGAGTCAGGTGAAACTGTAAACTTGGAGATTGAAAGTCTGTAGGTGAGGTGTCGGTTTCAGGGTTTTGGGAGTTTTTTTGCTAGTCTTTTGGTTTTGTTGTTTGGTTTTGGTTTTTTGTTTTTTTTTTTTAATGGTAGGTGAGGTGTTTGTTTCAGGTTTTTGTTTTGTTTTGATAGTTGGGAAACAGTTTCTCCTATTTTTGTCGGTTCATAAATATTTAATAACCAGGCTTTGTTGTTTCTTCCACCTGACTGCATTTGGGGGACCTCACTGTGTGTTGATGTTGGCAATAGTTCTGAAATCCTGATATTACTGGCAGATGTTGATTTACTTGTTTGCAGATGGTATCATCTCACAGAGCACCCTCGGTGCTGCAGGAGCTGACACATCCCACCTCTAGGCTGAGGCTTGGGGTATTTTTTTTTTTGGCTCTAGACTTGGGATTTTTTCTCCTGGCTTGTTCTAAAGTCTGATTCTCAGGTCGCTCTACTGAAAGAAAGCCTTTCTGTAATAGGTGGCATTTTGTCAACAACATGTAGATAACTTTAAACAAGTGTTTTAAAGAAAATTGCCAAACTAAGCATCACTTTGAGGTCCCTGGTTTGTAACTTATGACAGCAGTGGCTGCTCTGGCTAACTAGAGTAAATAGTGACATTGTTTTCTTTTTTTCTAATGCTGTTTTTCCAAATAAGTTTAATCCTTGAATGACCCATTTCCTGTATCTCCTGCAGCGTGAGGGCCCTCAGGGGGGATCTCTATATCATCTTAAAGAAAGGCTTTTTTGTCTGTGGAAAATGGCATTTCGGTTCTGTAATGCGGCAGGCACACTGAGCAGCCTGTCATTAGGCAGACAGAATTCTTACCTACCTAAAAATAATCCATTTCTTGTCATCATGGTATGAAATGAGAGGTGCTTTTTGTCTTTTGTTTAACACAGAGCTTATTGAGTTAATTTTCTGTGCCATATCTCTTTTTTTTTTTCTCACATTAGTACTTTATCTTTTTTTTATTATTATTTTTTCCTGTGGGCATTTACAGCATTAAGAACAACTGATATTTTGGCTCCATATCTTAATGGGAAGCTTTTCCTGTCAAGCATTTGATGTCTTGTCATTTCAGCAGAAAAGCTTCACGTTCTCTTGTCAGAACGCTCCAAATTGTCTGAGCTAAGGTGATGTGCGCTGCTTCCTTGGGGAAGTTGTGGTGCTGATGTTGTGTAGGGCTTAACTGCTTGTGTTGAGACTTCGGTTATTTTGTCTGACAGTGCAATCTGGAAATTCTGGAACTTAATATTAAATATTTGGTATTTTTCATAATGCAAGAACTATGGAAAAGAAAAATAGACTTAAATTCCTCCAACAGATGCCTACCTGGGGTTTTAATGTAATGATGTAGCTGTAATGTCTGTCTCCAAGTTCCTAGACTGCTGGTTGCTGGGAAGGCACAGCAGAACATTCTTTTCACTGTTTTGGTTTTTAAATAGTTTTACCCCAAGCATCCACTGGTGAGTGACTTGCCTGGGTGGACCTTTGATCTGCTCCAATATGCCTGCTGTTCTCTTCTTATTTATAAATTGTCCTTATTTTCGTTTCTGCTGCCTGAACTAACAAACACAACTTGCTGTAGCTGTTCAAGGATGTCTTTTAAGCACTTAGACCACGGGACATCAAAGGTCAGGGCACTGTACTGATGAGGGAATTTTCTTGAGCTACACAGGAGGAATATAAGAGTGAAGGGATCACTTGGCACAATATTGACTATACTGATAATGTGGCCTGCATTCACTTAATCAGCAAGAAGCCCACTGGCCTCTTCTATCTGCTGGATGAAGAAAGCAAGTAAGCAACAAATGTCTTCTGAAAAAAACCTCTGTGGCAGGGAGGAGGGAAGGACTGTGGAAGGGAACAGAGAAACAGCAATTTAAAAAGGAGAGGAATGTTTTGGGAAGCAAAGGGTCATCTTTCAGCTATGATCCACACTCTGGTGTGCTTCTAATGATTCCAGTGTGCTGGTGATTGAAATCAATGCTAAAATTGAACTTTGGCTTAAACAGACTTAAAAACCTTCATGTTAATTGTAATTCCATGGTAAAACACAAAAGTGAAATGCATATATGTCAGTCTTTGGAACATTAAGTAACAAACATCCTAAGTGGTAAATGTGGTGCTAACTAAGCCTTGACATATACTTGAAACTTCAGAATATTCTGCTCTGTGTGGAGCTGTTTGAATTTGGTCCAGAAATTTAGCCCACCTCTAATATCTAAAGCAGGTGTGTCTTGGTTGAAGCGTAGAAATCTTGGACCATAAACTACTTTCCACAAGGATCAATAGATGTTCTGCAGTCTGTCACTTCAATAAATGTACCTACGTTGGGAGAAAATTAGCTGACTTCTGTTGTTTTGTTTTCCCAGTTTCCCACATGCCACCAACCAAACTCTACTTGCAAAATTCAAACAGCAGCACGAGGAGAACAAGTTTTTTGTTGGAACTCCGGTGATGGAGCCTGCTTTTATTATTCGACACTTTGCTGGCAAAGTTAAATACCAGATAAAAGTAGGTGTTAGATCTGATGGCCACAAAAAAAACCCAATTCTTGCTTTTCTGATGTGTTTTTGTCAGGGTTTTTGTCAGGGTTTAAAAAATTAAAATCCTCAGATGTCATTTAGGCTTATTTCTTTTGTGATGGTCTAAGCTTGAGGGCAGTGCTCACTACCATGAGAATTATTAGAATAATGACTTATTCTGAATAGTGTTTAATATCTCAGCTCAAAATACAGCTTTCCTAGCTGCTTGTGGTTCGATGTCCCTGTTTTGCAGGATTTCAGAGAGAAAAATATGGATTACATGAGGCCAGATATTGTGGCTTTGCTGCGGAGCAGTGACAGCGCTTACGTTCGGGAGCTGATCGGCATGGACCCCGTGGCTGTGTTCCGCTGGGCCGTTCTGCGCGCAGCCATCCGAGCGATGGCTGTCTTTGCAGAAGCTGGGCGCCAGAGAGCTCAGAAGACTGCAGGTACAGTATGGAAACATGGAAACACTTTACAGAACCAGTTTACAGCAAGACTTTATCCAGATGTGATCGTGGTTTGGTACTAAAGACAAAACTGACTTGTGAAAATGGCTTAATATTTGCTCACCAAAGAGATTGTCACTGTTCTATCTGAGATCATTGAGGCTTCCTCTCCCAAGAAGCGCAGGGTTTCCAGCAGGCTGTGCTAAGTTTGTTGTCCTGTTTGTAGGAGATGGGGATGATATCCCTAGATCTAGTATGCGTGCTCATCTTACCACTGGTTTTGATCATCTCCCACCTCCCTGAAGTTTCAGATGAGTATTCAGGGTTAAATGCTAATTTTGATAAGCTTTTCTGAGCAGCTGCAGTTTACTTTCTAGTTGTAGAGAGTTTGAGAAACAAAGTGGCCTAACTTTATAGCTAGCAAGAACTTCCATGTGCTTGCATAGTTCACTTGTTATAGTTGGTGGGGTTTTTTTGCCTATTATATCTCTGTCAAAATTCAACCTGTTGATTATTTCCTACCAGGGGTGGTGCGTCAAGGACCCAGAGTTCCCCTTGGAGAACTCCAGAGATCAAACACACCAGTAGAAAAAATTTATCGGTGAGAAACATGTATTTAACCCTTATCAGGGGGAAGGTCTGAATTGCTGAGTTGCATTTTCATATATGAAATGTCAACTAGATCTTTCCACAAGGACAGAAAGTTTTATTTCTTCTGTCTTGTTTTGTTTGGCCTTTTTAATACTGTCCAAACAATTCTCTAGCTTATTTTATGTAAGACCCAGCACTCCGAAATGTTACTGACGTAGTTTTGGTTCGATTTACCACTGGGCTTTTTGAGTTCTCTGTACTTTGTACGTGTTGCTTTTAGCACTGTGTGTTCTTCTGCAGCCATTCTGTGTCAGTGAAGGATTTATAGGAGCACTCGTGGGGTTTTCAGCCTTGTGACATGATTAGGAGGCAGGACAAGTCCTACCGAGCTGCCTCCACACGCTGCTCTCTATTTACCTTTCTATGGAGTATTTAGGTTTTATACATGTTCCTTTTGCAGCTGCTCAATGCTTGATTTCTCATTTGATTGTTCTGAGGATTTCGATATAAATGCTTTTGAAGACATCATTTCTTTTTATGAAAACAAGAAGTAAGTAGAAGTAGGCCTGCTCTTGTAAAGGCCAGGGAGGCACATTCCTGGACAGGCTGACCTTCTGAGCGTGCTCTGTGAACCAGTGACACCATGGAGTACAATTAGTGACTTCATGCTGCTTCCTAATTACTTTCTTCTGGACAGTCTCACTTGTGAGAACTAAGATCAAAAGATACAATTTGAGTGAAAAGATTGGTCGTAGCGTAACACATCTGTTTCCTTGGGATGTCTTAAATCAAAGTCTCGATATTCAAAACTGTTCAGAGGTACGAAGGGAAGCAGCAACTGTCTGTGATGATGTTGCTGCCTCAGTGAGCAGCTCAGTGATGGGAGCATCTAACAGCCAGAAGTGATTCTTACGCTTCTGTTATTTTTGGTTTGTGCCTCTCTGGAGAGTAAAGAAGGTAAGTTCTGTGCCAAGACACACCGCTTCCCAAGCTCGGTGCATGCTTAATGGGATCTGCCACGACTTAGGGACCATCCCAGGCTTACTTTGAAAAGCTAAACGTGTGAATAAGCTTGAAATGGAAATGAAAACCAAAATTTTATCAAGTGTTCCTGTAATAGCTGGGTTTTAACTTACTCTCCTGATGCAAGTCTGCTTAAGCAGTCTCATTTTAGTAACCAAATCTATATTTAAAAATATTTACTGTTTGATTATGAAGAAGCTTATATCTTTCTGAAAAGGCTACTTAGCTTAACAAAAAGGTTCTTTGCATATTAAGTACATTTTGCTCAATTTCACTCTATTGGCTGAATTGATGGCTCAAGAATTTATATTAAAAGATAGAATTAGAGAGTAAGTTTAGGATGAGACCCTGGTGACTAAATTTTAGGGAACTGACAGATTAGAAAGTGCTGTCTTGCCATCAGAATCATTCATACTTAGGAAAAAGTAGTCTGGGATTGACCTGCTACTGTTTGGAGCACACTTGGTGACGGGGTCTCTTGGGGTTTTTTAACTCTTTTTTTTCCCTCCCCTCTCTCATGGCTGTGTATTCTTTGTTTGCCATCTTTGTTTTGCTGTGAATCATTTTAGAGACATGCATGAACAAATCATCGCAAGTATAAAAGGACTTCCCTGGCAGGGAGATGATCCCTGTAAGCTGCTTCGGTCACTCAGTCGACTCCAACACCGCTCCCACTTCATGTGAGTTCTGGTGCTCTAGGTATTGCTTTGAAAGTGCAACAATAACCAAGCAGTTATTCTAGTCCATAAAAAAATAAAAAATATAACTTGTCCCTAGTTTGTCTTCTGCAAAAAACTAAACAAGACAATTCAGAATTCATTCTAAAAAATATAAAGACTATAGAAAATGCTTTGTTGCTTCACTGCATTAGGTGAAAGTTAAACTTACTTTTCATGTGAACTTGCCATAAAACCCAAGAGTACAGTTTGAGCTTGTTGCAAAACTTTGAGCAGTGAAGTCCGTCCCAAGTTCCTGGAATTCGGGATGCTAATGCTGTCTTAACCCAGTCCCTCTTTACATGTGCACAGCCCTGCATGCATAAGAAAAATCAATCTGTGGTCTGCTGGGTGTAAATTGGGTGGCATGGGGCCGGAGCATGCCTCACCAGACGGAGTTAATGTGCAGAGAGTTCAGAGGATGTGAGCTGCAGCCTTGTTCCTGAGAGCTTCCGCTTTTAGTTCACTGTCTGTGTGTGGGTGAGAGCTGGGCCGGAGGTTTGCGGTGACCCAGGAAGGCCTGGGGATGATCTCAGACATATCAGGATTCATAGGGGGAGCGTTGGGGCATGTGTTGTCTTTCCAAGATGAGCTAAGTGCTTTCACAGGGGCTCTGCTGAAACACCAGTAATGTCTGAATCATTACTATGACGAGAGTTTGATGACTGTATAGTTTGCTAAATAGAATAACTTGCACAAATGTAGTCTATTCGAGCTTTGACTTTAGAGAAAAATGTTACACTTTTAAAAGCTTCCAATACCTACAGAGTTTATTTAAGAAGAATTACAAATTCTTGTTGCGAAGCAGTTTGCATTGCTTGCATTGATCACTGGCCAGACGTGCATGAACACACCCTGATGCTCTTGTCCTAATTTGCTTCTATCCTTCATCTTGCCTCATAAACTGCACCAGCTTATGCCTTGCTGAAATAACCCAAAATCCTGTGTATTATTTTTCTTAAATGATCTTTAATATTTTGACAGGAGAAGTAGAGGTATCAAACAAAAGCAGATCATTCCCAAGGTAAAGTCATTCAGTAAATTTACATTTCTCTTGTCCTTTGGTTGGTGGTTGTTTTTTTCCCCCCGCTGTGAACATTCATTTTGATGGACAGAACTCATTTCAGAAAATACTGTTTCATACTGTAGGGAAACTGTATCATTTATCCTCTAAAATGTCCTTTTTGACAATATAAAATTAGGTAAATGTTCACCTTTATGAGATTTGCGGAAAAAACTGTGAATTGGCATCTGTTTAGTTCAACTAGAAATGCCATAGATACATAAAACCGTTTCTCATCGAGTCATTGAAGGCAAACCCAGGGATTCTCTAAGTCACCTTACACCCTTGGGATGGGGCAATGGACTCTTTCTTTCACTCTTAAGAGGACCTTTTGGTCCAAGATGGAAATAGCGATGAAGTGTGACGTTACTGAGTGTGAAGCTCTAGGCACTTTGCTTCATTCTGACTCATTTTGATGCAGACAGAACTCTTTCCCCTTCAGTGAAGAGACTTGCACTTTGTTGATTATGAAAACTTTCTTACAGAACCTGCTGGATTCCAAATCTCTGAAGCTTATAATGAGCATGACTCTGCATGACCGAACCACAAAATCCCTCTTGCACTTACACAAGAAGAAGAAACCCCCCAGCATCAGTGCACAGTTCCAGGTAGGTCATTGGGGTGGGACAGCCCCTGGGTGCACCCTGTCCTCATGGGAATGGACCTTCCTGCTCTGATCTACCCTGATCTTGCTTGAAAAACAACATAGTTGGGCCTCTCACCACAAAAAAAAGACATTGGGGGGCTGGTGTGGGTCCAGGGAAGGGCAACAAAGCTGGTGAGGGGTCTGGAGAAGAAGCCTTTTGAGGAGAGACTGAGGGAGCTGGGTGTGTTCAGCCTGGAGAAGAGGAGGCTAAGGGGACACCACCTCACTCTCTACAGCTCCCTGGAAGGAGGGTGAAGCCAGGGGGGTCGGTTTCTTCTTCTGATGGGACAAGAGGAAATGGCCTCAAGTTGCTCCAGGGAAGGTTCAGATCGGATATCGGGAAACACTTTTACACTGAAAGGGTTTTGAAGCCTTGGGATGGGCTGCCCAGGGCAGGGATTGAGCCCACTCTTCGTTATCTTGAGAAAAGGTGGGAATAAATACAGGATCTGCTGTGCAGCACAGGGGAACCTCTGTATTGGAAGAATTTGGAAAGATTTGTGCATATATATATATACAACTTCTATAAATGTTTCTGAATATTTAATTCCAGACTTCACTTAATAAGTTACTGGAGACGCTGGGTAAAGCTGAGCCGTTCTTCATCCGCTGCATCCGCTCCAACGCTGAGAAGGTGAGACGGCCTCAAGAGCTGGCAGAGCTTGTCTTCTATCCCTGTAATAGATACAGAAATAGAAATAGGATTCTTCAGGCACTTACTGGCTCTTGCCTGCTGATCTTTTTCAGAAAGAGATGCTTTTTGATGAAAGTTTGGTGCTTCAACAGTTAAGATACACTGGCATGTTAGAAACTGTGCGAATCAGAAGATCTGGTTACAGTGCCAAATACACATTCCAGGTACGTGGAAGTAGATTATGCTTCCAGAAATATCTGCTTTTTTTTGGGAAAACCACACATTGCCTCAGTGTCTCTTGCATCCCTCTTCCTATGACACTCATGACAGCTTGGGATAAAGTGTAAAAATTCATTCCAGTTCTGGCAGAGCTGGGATGGTGACAACTTGTAGTCTGAATTATTGTGCCAGTCATCTGCCAGTAAGTTCTTCTACTTGTGGTGTGAAGGGGAGCCATTCTAAGTGCTGTGTTAAGCAGTCAGTGCTGCACGTTACTGTCTCCAAAGCTGAATTAGTTTTCTATAAAATAATATGTGCCTGTAGCTTTATAGATCACATATAGGTGGTATTTACCATTAACTGGAGGCTGACTGAAGTCTGCATTTTACAGAGTAGGAAAATCACCTCCATTCTGAGTGAGAAATAAATACTTTCAAACCCCAAAGCTCAGATGCCTTGGCTTAAGTTTAGAATTTTAACCAAATTTCTAAAATTGTGAGTTGCCTTCTAACTTTGTTCTCTGCTGTCTCTGCTTTTCACAGGAATTCATCGACCAGTTTCAGGTGTTGCTGCCCAAGAATGCCAAAGCCTCTAAGGAAGACATTTCTGTTTATTTGAATAAACTAAAACTGAACGAAAACTACTATCAAATAGGGTTGACCAAGGTCTGTGAAACTTTGCATAACCCAATTAAAGATACTGATATACACTGCAAAATTTAGTGCGTTTTAATTAGTGCATTTAAAGTGGCTATTTTAACTCTTGTAAATGTTGACACACGCACTCTAGTAGTTGGCTTATCATTTGTGATGCCAACCTGTCTTCTTACAACAGTGCAATTCTCTGTTGTATTGATAATACTTTTGGGAAGCTGTTGCTATTGGCGTTTGTCAGTCAGGTCAATGTTTGCATGTTAGCAAGGTTCTGTGATTTAAAGGCTGTAAGCACAGCTGCCTGGTTTAGAATCAAAACATTGAAGTTTGGTAAAACAGAAGGACTTTTACTTTTTGGGTGTGCTGATTGCTGCCAGCTGACAAGGTTTGGGTCAGTAATAAGTATCGCCATGCTTGTGGAGATACCTTCAGTGGGGGCTGAAAACCTCCTCTTAACTGTTTGTTGATGAACTTTTCTTTTTTGATGAGTAGGTTTTTATGAAAGAGGCTGAACGGCAGGTACTACAGGATACACTACACAAAGAAGTGATCAGGAAAATCATTCTCCTCCAGAGCTGGCTCAGGATGGTTTTGGAAAGGAGACGTTTCCTCCGAACGCGGCAGGCAGCCATTGTTTTACAGGTACCTTTGAGAATTGCCACTCTTTTCCTAACAAACCAACCAACCCACTCCAATAACACTCCTCACCTTCAAGTACCCCTCCCTTGATTCAGAAGTTCTCCCTCCTCAGGCTTGCTGGCGTTCCCGGTGTGTGAGGATGGCGCTGCAGAGGAATAACGCTGCCGTTTATATCCAGTCAGCGTGGCGAAGGTACAGGGAGAGGAAATGCTACCTTCAGCAGAAGAGGAGGATTTGTCTCTTGCAAGCTGTGGTCAGAGGGCACCTGCAGCGTAAGAGGTAAAGTAAGAGGAGCAGCACAATATGAAAATGTGCATTTTAGCCACTTGGCTACTCAGCTTCACCTGCCAAGCTCAGTTCCTGTGTGATATGTTGATTTAGTAAACAAAGATAATTATTACTGGGTGATGCTGCAGTCGGAATCAGCTGGCTGCTGGTGTGTGGGAACTGGTTAAGCCCTTAGTGCCTGGGCGTTACTGGCGCGTGCCAGTCCCAGTGAGTTGCTGCCCTCCATGCTGTCACAGAGGGACTGTAAGTCTATTTGTACTTCATGTCTGTATTGCTGTTCAAGCAGTTGGGTATTCTTCTTGATATTTGTGTTTTCGTCTTGCAAATTCTTAACAGGTTTCAGAAAATGGCAATGGAAAAGCAGAGAGCTGAGGAAGAGGAGAGAGAAATGCAGGAAAATGGAGACAGGGAGAAGGATGAGAGCAAGGATGAGCTCAGCGAACCAGCAGCAGAGCAGTTTCCTGTGAAACATGAGTCGGAGGTGGATCAAGCTCTTGGGGACAGAGATCAAACTCCAAATGAGCAAGCAGAAAACCTGAGTTCATCTGAAAAAGCCACGTTACCCCAAAAGAACGTGACAGAGGGATCGGAGAAAGTCACAAACAGCCGGGAGAAACGTGAATTTCGCCGGCAGAGGGGGCTGGAACACAACGAGTTACAGAATAAGCATGTCCTGTTCTCCCTCGAAGGACCATCTGCACAAACCTCTTCTGAAGAGGCCCTGGAAGCAGTTCCAGTGCCAAAGGAATCTGTGGCACAAGATACTGTCCTTCAAGGAGTCAGTAAGGGAGAAAAAAGTCCAATTGAAGGAAAAGCTCTGTCAGACTCACCCCCAGCAAGTGAGATGAAAGAAAGCAGTTCCATTCCTGAGCAACCACCTGTATTGGAAGAGGAAAAAGCAGATGATAAGGCAAATGATAGAATGAAAACACAAGGACACCAAAATAACCAGAGAAAAGGCAGCCAAAGCTTTAACTGCCCTGAAAGGCCAACAAATCTTGCGCTGAATCTTCATAACACGCTCTCTGCTACTGGGAGCTTTCGAACTCCAGCTGAGTGTTGGGCAGATAGAAACAAACGCCAGAAGGCAACCAAAGATCTGGATAGTCCCACTTCTTCCCTAATCCAGAGATACGTGGATGACCCCGAGAAACTAAAGTACAAGAGAGAGAAGTGGAAAGGGAAGAGGCAGTGCGATGCCAGTCAGAATGAGATGCTGAGTCAGTCTTTGGATGAAAGAACACGCATGGATAAGTCTCCTCAGGATCAGCTAGAGTAAGGGCAGCTTCCTAATTAGTTTGATATCTGTTTTCTGGAAAAAAAAAAAAAAAAATCTACAATTTTTAGAAATAGATGGAGAACTCCTGATAGCCTGCATGGCTGGCCATGTTATAGGAGAAAACAGTTATGAACAACTGCTGCTTTTTTCTTGGCTCCCAGTTCTGCAGCATAATCTGTGTGGGTAGAATGTTTTCAGAAGCAAACAAAAGATACAAAGCCTGCCCTGCTGAATGAAAACAGAGAGTCGGGGCTTTGGTTAAAGTGTCTGGAGTTTATTTTCTTGTGTCTTTGGTCCATTGCAAACAAGGTTTTAGTGACTTGCAGTTTGCAAGCATCTCTGATATGGCAGCAAATCTGACATACCCTTTTTTTCACTTCTCCAGTGCATTTTGCATTTAAAGTGAGTTGTGAGAGTTGATCAGGATTCTCTTTCAGATGTAACATTGATGTGTGGGTTACCTAAAAGATGGTAAATATTAAGAGGCTACAGACTTCTACAAAACATAATCTGAAACTAATTTTGTACCATTGCAGAAAGAAGGGGAATTCGTCTTCATTAAGTGATCTTGTAACACTTGCCCAGTCTGTTGCCATGAGTCAGGTACTGATGCTGTTGTGCATATTTATACTTAATTATTCTTGTTTATAAATTTTAGAGATTTGTGAATAATTGGTTATAGTGTCTTCTGTGTGCCTGTGTTCCTGTTGGGAACATGGTGGGGGGCTCAGTATTAATGTTAAAAAAATTTATTAGCAAATATACAAAAATTTGAAAACTTAATTTTTAATAAATGACCCTTAATCAAAGCATTAAATATATTTGGAGCTTCTATTAGTAAGCTACTGTCTCTTGGGTAGACTCTTGTCTTGCTGAAGCAAACTCTTTTCACCATTCTAGTTTTAAAAGCATTTAAAGCATCTCTTTCACTCAATGTGGAGCTTTTTTGACTCCTCATTCTCTACTGTAGCAGTCGCCAGATACAATTGAAGAAGAAAAAGGCAACAAGAAATACCCTGTGCAAAAGAGGCCCAGTGACCTCTTACCTACCTCGGATGCAGTCGTTTCCATGCAGTCAGCAAGTCAGCAAATAGATGCCAAGTAGGTATTCTGGGGGGGACCAGCCTGCCTTTAAGAAAATGAAAATAAAAAGATTTCCCACATTTCCTTGGCTGGATTCCGCAGCTTCTGGCATTGTGTTCTGTGGGGACTTCTTGAGCCAGAAATGATGTCCTGGCTAAGCGGTGGGTTGTCTCTGTGGGTGCTGAAGGTAGTGCTTTAATCTGGTAAATGTCCCAATGTCCATTTGTGCCTTCAGACTGTTGTTCCTTTTCTGTCACTCAGTTTTTCTGCAGGTTGGTCTCTAGAGTTAATCTGCACAGTAGAGGCTGACGAGATGGTGGGCGATAGCTGCGCTGTTAGAACAACCTTTTTTTTTAGCAGAGCCAGCTGCCATTTCTGATGTGACAAACTTGGATCTGCTTTTATGTTCAGGTCTGCTTTTAAAAGTCCTTTGCATAGACTTTTGGGGAAAAAGCCAGACAAGAAGATTCCAAAGGAGAGTCCTGATGTGATTGAGGAAGGAGATGGCCTCAACCTTATGTCTTGTGTTCTCCTTATAGAAGCAGGAGGAACCCAGAAGGTTTCAGAAGGTGAGTTACTGTGACTTAATCCCCAGCTTGCAAATATGTTTCTGTAACGTTTTGCATGGCTGCTGAGGAACCAAATCCTGAAGAATTCAGTCGTCCTGCTTTAATATACAAATGAATTTCTTCCCCAGCTGCTGGACAGCCAAGTCGTCTCCAGGCAGGGGAGCGCCACGTGAAAGAGAGCAGTAAAACAAAGAAGAACCGAACTATGAAGATCAGCAAGATCTCAAGTATGTCTCAGAACTGGCGAGCTTCCATGGTCCGTGAAATTGCAAATGCCAATGAACTGAAACATCTTGATGAATTCCTCCTAAACAAGGTAAAAGACACTCAACTATGACAAAATTCTGGTCTATCTCACTGTTTGTGTGAAGTTTTAATACAAACTTGCGCCTAGAGGAGTAGCCTCTATGATTTAAAGCAAGTGGGAATCCTGCTGGCATTCAAGTTAGCTCTTCATTTGTTTACAAACAAGTGAGCAGCAAAACTTGTGTTTGAAAAAAAAAAGGCATGAGTTGTTGGGAAATAGAGGTCCCCAGAGCCTACCTGCAGGATCCCTGTTTTTGTATCCTCACAGTGCACTAAGAAACATTGTTTTAAATAATTGGAATGGTCATAGCTGACTAAGCCCAGCAACTGAGTTTTAGTGCTGGCTGGATGTTCTGGTTTTAATGGAATTTAGAGTTGGAAGGGACATTTCCCTTCTAGATCAATGACTTACGCTCCCAGAAGTCTGGTGTCGAGTGTTTGTTTTTTGAAGCCACAGAGAAGTTTAGAGGAAACATCAAGACCATGTACTCTGCTCCTGTAAGTAGTAAGTCTCAACAGATTAAAAAGTTGGTAGGGAATAAACAAACCGAATGTGCAGCTTAAATGCTTGACCTACAGCTCTTTAACAAAGCAATTCACCAGTTTTTAGCATAGAATTCAGAGCTGAACATTAGACTCGATAACGAGCACTTTACAGTCTTCCTGTAATCTTAAGCAAGCTGCTTTGCTTCCCTTTTCTCACTCACTCAACCGTAACTTATTTTTAGAAATGGATGGATTTTGCTGTCTTCAGCCTCTTCATGCTGCTGTGCTTAAACACCCAGAGGGGTGCCAAATGCTTTTCCAATATTCTTACACCACCGCCCCATCTCTGCCAAGTGCCCTTCTCCAGTGTAGTAGGGAAGTGTGTTAAATTGTTTCTGGCAGGGGTTGCTGTCTTTTACTTGAACCATGAGAGTACTTTCTTACCTCTGAACTTAAACACATACAAATCTGAAACTGTCAGCTGTGCTCAGAATGACTGACTGTCTTTTGATTAATATTTGTTCCTTCACTAGAATGGGCAAATCCACGTCGGCTACAAAGATCTGGTGGAAAATTACCAGCTTCTAGTTACAAATCTGGCCAAAAAAAGGGAAGAGAAAGAAGTCAAGCTGGTTTTGAATCTCTTCCAGTCCCTTCTGGATGAATTCATCAGAGGATATACAAAAAAAGAAGAATCTGAGCAGCCCAAGGTATAAAACTTTCTCTGTTACTGGCTTAAGGGGGGATTAAACAATGTTATTCTCTAGGGTAGAGAACCTGTGTTACCTTAGAAACCTTTTCTGTAGCATTCTTCATTATTTGGGAAACGCTTTCCATGCATGAATCATGTGTATAACAAGTTCTGAATGCTGATACACCTCTCTGGGATTGTTCATTATTTAACTTGCAGTTAACCTTTTCAAAACCTTAAAGCATTTGTGTGTTTTCTTTGGTGAAAACTTAGGAGTTCTCTGAAGGTTTCAGAGCTGGAATTGCCGTGTCAGCTGGCAGTGAGCTCAGCTGATTTTTAGGAAGCTGACAGGGTGAGGTCAGAAACTCTCATACCAAGCTGAAGCTGCAGTGTAGTGTCTCAGAGTGTCTGGAGGTGAAGTAGAGACTGGGAAACTGAATAGGAAAAGAAAAAAAAAAGGAATGGAATGTCTGAATTTCAAAGACTGATGCCAGTTCTGTACTCCACTGCAGCAAACCAAAGCCCAGAAGAAGAAACAAAAACAAGATCGTGCAGTAAGTACTTTTCTTTCTGCAGTAAGCCCTCGGCTGCACTCACAGAACACAAACATTCTTGAAAGAGCTTGCTTTTGTACTCAAGTTCTGTTCTATTTTGCATGTAAAATCACTTGCTGCTTTTATGAAGATACAACACAATATAAAACTGGTTTTCCCTAAATCAAAGGTCTTGCTTATGCAGTGATGGGTTGGTACTCATCTCTTAGAACCTGATGGCTTTCTCATTAATGGGACTCTTCTTTTAAAAGAAAACCTCTAAATATTAATAACAAACTATCACTGATATATTTCACTGATGACCTTTAACTAAGGCACCAAATCAATTATGAAATGACCCAGCAAACCCAACTGCCCTAAGATAGGGTGAAATTGGGTTTCAGGGTCAAAGTCATCAGTTGTATTGTAAAATCTAATAGGGTAGAGAGTTTCATTAAGAAGAAGAATAATAAAAAAAAATAAGAAATAAATCCATGAGTTTCTTCCTTTCTCCCACCAGATTGAAGAACACAATGGCCACGTGTTCACAAACTACCAGATGAGCATCCGGCAGTCGTGTGAGCACTGCTCCTCCTACATCTGGCCCATGGAGAAGGCCTGTGTCTGCAGCGGTGAGTGGCAGCACCTCCTTCCCACTCGGGCTACAGTAGGTGCTGGTCGCTTGTAACTTGGGTGCTACAGGTGGGGTTGTATGAATAAGACAAGATACTTGGTGTTTCAGTGTGATTTTTGGAGTATTTGTAACAGTTTGCTCCTTTCTTTAGTTTGCAAGTTGATTTGTCACAAGAAATGCGTGTCAAAAATCCAGAGCAGCTGCACATCCTGTGGAAAAAAGGTAAGCACTGCAGATCTGGGCCCACTGCTGTGATCCCATAAATGATGCAAAATGCTGCCTTTTTTATTTTTCTCAGCAAACAAACAGTGGATGTGCAGGCACTAAATGAAAATTGTTTAAAGGGTTAAGTTCCCATCTCTGTCTGTGTGTAGTCAGAGCCAGACCCTGCAGTAGCAGAAACAGAACACTCTTCTGAAAGGTGATACTTGAGCGAATTTGGGAACTCTTCCTTTAGAGTGTGTGTGCTGTGTTGGACAAAGTGTTAAAGAAGTCCTTCAGTGTATACCCAGAAGTTTCTTTATTGCTGCAGCTCAGGAAATCTGCCTTATGGTGAAAGGCTTGTAACAAACTAGAAGAAAACATGCAGCTCTTGTTTCTGGGAGCATAAACTAATTGTAGCATGAAACAATCCCATTTTCTAGCTTGGGAACAGGTATTCACGGTGCTTGACTTGTATCGATTCCAGAATGAGCAGGATGCAGAGCCACGTCACTTTGGAGTGTGTGTGAGTTCCCTGACCAGCGAGAGAAACTCTGTCCCCATTGTCATGGAGAAGCTGCTGGAGTACGTGGAGATGCACGGGCTCTACACGGAAGGCATTTACAGGAAATCGGGATCAGCAAATCGCATGAAGGAGCTGAAGCAGTTGCTGCAAGCAGGTCAGGGGATGTCATCTGCCCTTCTGACTTTCTTGCATGACCATAGAATCCTAGAATGGTTAGAGTTGGAAGGGACCTTAAAGATCACGAGCTCCAACCCCACTCCAATTGTGTACTTCAGAAGAATGACGTGCTCTAAATAAAACATCTCTTTTCAGATCCAAACTCGGTGAAACTGGAGAATTACCCCATTCACACCATTACGGGCATCCTTAAGCAATGGCTCCGGGAACTACCAGATCCACTCATGACATCTGCACAGTACAATGATTTCCTCCGAGCTGTAGGTGGGTTTCAGAAATGAAAATTGCAGTGCCGTGAGGGGTGTTCTAACACCACAGAATTGTCGGAGTTGGAAGGGACCTCTTGAGATCATCCCGCCCAACTCCCCTGCTACAGCAGGGCTGCCCAGAGCACATCCCTCAGGGCTGCAACCAGGTGGGGCTTGGAGGTCTCCAGAGAAGGGGACTCCACATCCTCCCTGGGCAGCCTCTGCCAGGGCTCTGCTACCCTCACCCCAAAGAATGAATTCTCTCTCTGCTGCAGAGAGTTTGAGACGATGTCAGAAAGCACTTGGCGGGTTTCTGCTGGTGTTTCACGGTGATTATCATATGTGCTTTATTCCCCTTCTACAGAACTACCAGAAAAACAGGAGCAACTCTGTGCCATTTACAGTGCCCTTGAGCAGCTGCCACAAGCAAATCATAATACTCTAGAGCGACTCATCTTCCATCTGGTCAAGTAATGAGTTTAATTATTTCATTTGGAGAGAAACCTCATGTGACTTTGTAAAGGGACTTGGGAATTTTCCGTGTGGCTCTCTGGACATAGGGAAAAGGGACTTTTAAAGAGGAGGCTCTGAATCACCAGACACGCATTGAGAGGCCTCCAAACGAGCTTCCAATCAGCCTGCGTGGCTTCCTCTTCCTTTTTCTGATGCCTGAAACTTTGTTGGCTTAGTAGGTGTGAAATAATTTTAAAACTATGGACTGCTCCATGCTTAGTACCTAGAGGCCTCCTTACATGTTGTTTGGGAATTTTGGTAAAGTTTGATCAGATTGTTTGTATTCTAGCAAGATTTGCTTAATTTTCTTTTTTTCTCCCCACTCCCAAACATTGAATTTCAGAGTGGCTTTGATAGAAGATGTCAACCGTATGTCACCCAATGCCTTGGCCATTGTTTTTGCTCCGTGCCTCTTGCGCTGTCCTGATACCTCTGATCCTTTAACCAGCATGAAGGACGTTTCAAAGACAACCATGTAAGTTTTACCAGTCCGCTGCAAAATAGGACTTTTGAAATATTGACAGAAGGCCAGTACTACTCCCTGCTTTTGCCACAACCCTATTCATATTGAGGTGAGAAAACTAAGGCTGAAGAGTTGTGAAATTCTGGTTGCAGGCTTGCTCTGCATCTACCAGTCTGTGCCAGCACAGGAAAGACAGGTAGAAGCAGCAGAAGCTGTTAGCAGCTGTGGTAGTATCTGTTTGCTTCCCATTCTTGTGTACAGCCTGTGTGGGAAGCTCAGGGTATCCCAGGAAGAACATTTGCCATTACTTGTAACTGTTTGTCCTGTTTTGCTTGCCATGTTGGACTCTTCACCCCATCCCCATGCAGTGTTACCCCCTGTAAGGTGTGCACAGAACCACTTGGGCCACTCATGCTCATGTGGCAAACCTTTCCAAGCCAGGAGAGACATTTCATTGCCACCCTGGTTGTCCCCAGAGCATTTATAGTGTGAGGCTGTTCAATAAACTCTTGCCTTTTTGTCCAGGTGTGTAGAGATGCTCATAAAGGAACAGATAAGGAAGTATAAGATAAAAATGGAAGAAATAAACCAGCTGGAAGCAGCTGAGAGCATCGCTTTTCGACGACTCTCCTTGCTTCGGCAGAATACGGTAAGTGTTGAAATAAACCATGGAACGGCACCATCCAGCAGAAAACATCCCACCACTTTCTTGGGAAGGGATGTGCTCCTTGTTTATCCTGTCCATCCCATTCAGTAAGTCAAAGATCAGTTGCAAGATAAAAAGAAAAGGGATTTGGACTTGCCCAAAACTGCAGTAGGAGCTAAATATCCAGCTGCACTGAAGTCTGACTGATAAGTTAATGGTGAAGGGGTGAGGACCTGCTGTTGGAGTGGTCAAAATCTATTTTCCCATAGAATTCAATCAGTGGACCTAAGTTTGCTGAGGGTCTTACTTGGCAAAGGAGTTCCTTCACTCCAGAACTGGATGGTAGACAAATATACGCTGCATTCTATTAGGGCAAATAACATCTTTTCTTTTGTTTTCATTGTACTGATTGAAACAAACCAAATGTCTGATGAGAAGCCACATTATAGTGAATTTAGTCTTCATCTCTCTCTAGCTCTGGCCTCTAAAGCTCGGGTTTTCTTCCCCTTACGAGGGGGTGCGGGTATGTACGCTGCCTGTCTTAAGAGTGCATGCTTTGTTTTTTCTTACAGTACTGTTGCATGACTAAAATACTTACTGACAAGTATTGTAACTTTGGTTTATATCCTCGTTTGAACAATCAGAACTGCATGCATTGGTGCAACGTTCTCCCCAGGGCTGCATGCAGGGCTGCTGGCATGTTCTGTCACCACTCTGGTATTTTACAGACATTCTGAGTGTAACTTGCATTGGATGTAAAATATTACTTAGAAGTGACAACTAAAACTAAGCTGGGGGTGGCACATCAAATTACTGTGCTTCAAAAAAGGTAACAAAACCCCAGAAATCAGGCAAATAGAAAGATTTCTATTACTTTTTGAAGCATTTGTCTGGGTCACTAACAGCTTTTCACCAATTCCATCAGCCCTTCATTTGGCCAACTCATTTGTCTTCTGCCTTGCAACTTAGTAGAAAGTCAGCACTTCTGTGTAGCTTCTTATGACCAAGAAGTGTTACATGTGAATTTGCCTTGCAGAGTAAAAGCTCACAGGTCAAAGGAAATGACAGTGGCAATTCAGAACTGGACTCGCTGCATGAAGAAGAGGAAATTTCTGAAGCCGATAACCGGGAAAAGGAGATTCTCATTGATCGCATACAGTCAATAAAAGAAGAGAAGTAAGTCATGGCTTTGAAACCCCTTTACCTCTCTCTTGGTGGTGTCCATTGCAGCTGGAGGTAATACTGATAGTCAAGCAGTGTACTTTTGTCCAGAATGATCTAGTTAATTTTACTCTGTCAGCCTTTATGAAGGTGGAAAGGAAAATGCAAAGGACTAGATAAGAGGAAAATACCATGAGAATGAATATAATTAATATAGTAAATACATGCTGAATAAATTTGCTTGTATCAGAGATATTGTCTTTCTAGACCTAAAATTTCTGTTTTGATGTAGGGAAGATATAACTTACCGGTTACCTGAGCTCGACCAGCGAGGCTCTGATGAGGAAATCGTGGACTCTGAGACCTCAGCCAGCACAGAGAGCCTGCTTGAAGATAGAACAGGACGGATGGATACCGAAGGTCAGTATTAAGGTAGTGTGTGTTTTTTTTTATATATTCTACATCTTTCGCTGCGTACAGGCAGGTGTCCAGATGTTCTCTGGTCACAGGTGCTTGTATCACGCTCCACGTTTCTGTGTGCTTTCAGTATCTAAGTATCTTGTTTCTTTAAAGCAATTCTGGGACTACACTGCTGTGCTCAGAGCTCCAGTGTGCCTGCCAAAGACATCTGCAAAGTGCCTTCTCTTTTGCAAAGCTCTTCAAGTTCTTCCTCTGCATCCCTGGCTTCAAGACACAGATTATCCTTAACACTGCCTAAGATGAAAGTGCCCCGTCGAACTCCAGTGATGCCAACAGCAAACATTAAACTTCCTCCTGGGATTTTCAAATGTACAGAATCCCAGGGCAGCATCCCGGCTGGCAAAGAGTCTCAGATAACAATGAGACGGAGGGAGCAGCCAGCGAGGCGAACTGATAAAATCCACTCTGTCTATATTGCACAAGGGTCTGCACTGGCCCACGCTCAGGAACTCTTGGATGAATACGAACCCACAGCAAAAGTCAAACGGAGGTTTTCGGACCCTTTCTCTCACATTCCCTGTATAGAGAAGTGAAATACTTCAGCTGTCTGGACTTTTTTTTGAAGTCGACTGCAGCTTTGGCTTTAACCCTTTGAAGGCCGTGGACTGGTTCATGTTCTCTTAAGTGGCTGCTGGGGAGGCAGCTGGGAAACGTACAGTACTGTAAGGGTTAAGCAAGGTTGTTTAAAACGGATACTCTTCGCCCTAAATTAAAACCCTGCCAAGAGAGTAGAACATAAAACTTACGTTGAGTGTACAGGAAGAAATCCCCTGATTCTGCTGCCGTGCCTTTTTCCATTTGCCTTACGATGGACTTTAATGGGACCAACAGCGAGTTTGGGTCAATACGTGTTGCCTTTTTTTTTTTTTTAATGTTTTTATGACAACTTTCTGTGTGGTTTACAGAACTGTTAATGTTGTAATAGCCTTAACTGTGACCAAAATATATAAAACGTTTATTAATACATTGCACTTTTTAAAAATACATGTGTTAGTTTATCAATGTCTCCTTGTCTGATGAACCGTTTCTTCGGGAGGAAGCTTTTAATGGGAATTGTGAATGTTTGTCAGTGATTCATGAAGAATTGGGTCATACCCACAGTGTCACCTTGGAGCATTTTGGTGCTCTTGGGGTGAAAGGAGCCAGAATGCAGGAGGCCCGTGCTGAGTGGAGGCGCCTCAGCCTCTCTGGGCTCTGCATCTGTGATGCAAAACCCCCTTGGAGCCCAGCTGCCATCTTACCTGACGTGTTTCTGAGGCAGCAGGCTCTGGATGAGGGGCAACAGCTTCAAGCTAGAAAACTTAGAAGAATTAGCTAGAAGAATTATTTAGATTAGTTACCAGGAAGCAATTTTTCTCTGTGAGGGTCATCTTTGAGGTTCTTTCCACCACAAACGGTTCTATGACACCCAGAACCCTAGCTCTGTGGGCCCTGCTCCATGTTGAATGAAGAGCACGACTCGAGCACTCCCTGCCGCTGCCTCGGGGAACTGTAGCGGTGCCATCGCAAAACGTCCCCCGAGCTGTGCAAGTCCCCGGGGTTATTTGGGGCGGTTTTGTTTGTCTTTTTTTTTTTAAATAAAACCCTCCCCGGCCCTCCCAGCACCGCCCGCCCCACTCCGCTCCGCCCCGCGGCCCGCCCCAAGATGGCGCCCGCCCCCTGGAAGTGGCACTGAGGCAGCTTCCGGCGGGCCC
>VXBW01004365.1:561926-573112 GCA_013400375.1 Thinocorus orbignyianus
GGCGGCCCGGGATCCTCCTGCCCCTCTCGGTTCGGCCCCCTCGGAGTAACCTGAGGCAAGGAGTGCTGTGGAGTGTTAAAACTCCAGCCTCGCTCTCAGCCTCAGCCAGACAGGATATTTTTCCTTAATGCTGTCTGTTAACAGCTTTTTTTATTCTCCTCAGTATGTAGCCGCTCTTGAGGATATGCTCCGAGAGCTGAAGAAGCAGGCCAGGTGAGCAGCTGTGAGGGCCTGGGGTGGGCCATGGTGGTTCCCTTCCTCCCTGGCCTGTGGGACGGATACAGCCCACAGGCACCACAGCAGAGCCAGCGCTTCCCTCCGAAATTCCTTTCAAAATTCCTTTCGGTGAGGGAGAAGCTGTGCCCACAGCAGCCGTGGGGCAGTCCTGTGAGGAGTTGTGGAGCACTGGGTGTAGAATTGGCCAGGTTGGAAGGGACCTTTGAGATCATCTGGTCCAACCGTCAGCCTGTCACTGATAAAAAACAACAACACATCACTAAACTATGGCACTGAGAACTGTGTCTGCCCAGCTTTTAAATCCCTCCAGGGATGGTGCCTCAACCACTGCCCAGTCCAAGGCTTAAGAACCCTTTCCATGTCAAAATTGTTCCTGATCTCCAACCTGAACCTCCCCTGGTGCAACTTGAGGCCGTTCCCTCTTGTCCCATCGCCTGTTCCTTGGGAGAAGAGACCGACCCCTCCCCTGGCTACACCCTCCTTCCAGGGGGTTGTAGAGAGCGAGGTCTCCCCTCAGCCTCTCTCAGTGGCTCCTCAAAAGGCTTCTCCAGCCCCCTCACCAGCTTCATTGCCCTTTATTCTCAGAGACATTTCCCTTCATGTCAGCCTGTGCCCCTGGGCTCTCAGCATCACCCTGTCTTGGAAAAAGTGATTTACAAGCGTGTTCCTACTCTGAGCCTGATTCTGTTAAAAGGTGGTGATTTGAAGAAGCAGGTGTTGGCTTATAACGGCCAATACTGGTAACTCATGGTTTTCATTTTGTTGTTTTTCAATTCCAATAGCAAGCCCGCTCCAGAAATGCTGAATGAATACTCTCGCAAAGTGGACTTCCTAAAGGGACTTCTAGAAGCTGAAAAATTGGTAAGATCTACAAGTGCAGCTTGAAAAGCCTTGGGTGTTCTCTGCTTCTGTTCACCTCATTGCCTGGTTCCTGCGTTTGCCTTTATCTTATGTTTCAGAATAACAGCTGTTAAAACCTTGTCAGGCAGTCCTTGTAAAAACATCAATAAATATATTGGATTTTTGTATTTTATTAAAAGGGGATATTGTGTGAAATCTGAAACCTCTTTTTTCCCTTTCAAAAGCAAAGTCTATCTTGCCCTACATCTTTCTCACTTCTTTGACATTAGATACAGGGGCACGTACTCTCCTTTAGGCCTGATGCCTCTTGGACAGTACCACATGCACCTGGAGAGCTAAAAAGTGATAATAAGGTGTACTGCAATTAGTCCAGGTATTAATTAGTGTTTTGATTTTTTGCTGTATGCAGTTAGTTCTGCTGTTCAGACTGATATTGCTGTTCAGTGGGACACAGCCATGGAAGTGCTCCCGGTGTCCTCATTGGTCACACACCCTGGTGGCCTCGCCGCTGGGTGCCAATTCATCACTTCTCGTTCCTTCTTCCTATTCACAGTCATCATCAACTGAAAAGGCTCTGGCAAATCAGTTTTTGGCCCCTGGACGTACCCCTACAACAACCAAAGAGAGAACCCCAGCTACTAAAACAGTTCATCTGCAGACAAAGGCCCGTTGCACAGGCAAGATGAGGAGTGAGCTGCTTGGTACAGTATGTTTTGGTGCTGCTGCTTCTTTACTGCTGTTTTATAGGTTGTCCCTTGTTGCCTTCAGCTGCCTTTGGTGCCTGCACCTCAGGTGTGTCCCAGGCTGGGTGGGAAGTCACCTTTTTCTGGTTTGGATAGTCTAAATGCTGGGCACAGACACTGTTCTGGGCCTGGAGGACTGCCTTTTATCACTGGCCCTTTGTAATCTTCCTTTTTCTTTCTCTTTCTGCTTCCCAGGACCCCATGGCCATCGATGGTAAGTTTAATCTGTTCTTTTCTTTAACTTTAGTTAACCTGAGTCTTACAGGGAGAGAAAGAGGAAGGTCAAGTATTAGAGACTGGCCAAAGTACACTTTTAATTTAGTGGCTCACTTCTTTTCAAGGTGGCAGGCTTTAAAGCCAAACAAAACCAAACCCCTTAATTGCTGAAAGCCTAATTGTTATCGGTGTGGTAGCAGGGACTGGCAGGAACCCATTTTTCTAGAATTCAGATGGAAACAGACATTCTAATTATAGAATTAGCAAAGACATTTTTATTGTTGCTCCTGTTCTCTTCTGCTCTGAGTCAATCACGTGGTTTTAGACGCTCAGAGTAGGTGTTGTTCAGCTCCTCTTAACTATACAGCCCTGTTATTTGTGTAGGGAACTGGTAGGAATTAATTTGTGGTTTCCATAGCTACTGTTAGAGTGGCTGGAGCTGGGCCAAGCTAACGTGTCCTGAAAGAGAACACCGAGACACGGGCTTAAACCCTGCCCTCAGGGATATGATTCATCTGTTGGTTGTTTTTTTTTTTTTTTCCTCTCCACAATGTGTTTGCTGTTAGGTGTTGGCTTGGCTTTCCCTGGGGAAAGCAGGTAGGCATTTGAAATCTGTATTCCCTGGGGTAGAGAGCCAAGGAGGATTTGGACACCTGAAAATCCCTTACCAGAATAGTTGTTTAGCCTATGATTGCATGGGAACTTATGACATGCTAGAACACAAATTTATCTCTCTTTTTTTTCCAGATTCTGAGGAGTTAAACATAAGGAAAAGGAAGTAAGTCAAAATTTCTCATTCTGATGCTGAGTGTTTTGGGAACTGCTTTCCCAACAACCCTGAAATCACAGCTCCATTCGGGTGACAGAAACCTAAGTGTGAGGACTTGAGCAGATTTAACTGTTCTTGTCTTGTTGGAGTTGCAGAGTCTGGGGGGACTGTGGGAGATCAACCCACAGGGAAGTACACACCCCACACTTTCTTCCTTTATGCCCTCACAGAGGCCTCGCAGCCGATGAGAAGCAGTCAGCAGTCGAGCTGGACGCTGTGCTGCAGCACCATCAGGACATGCAGGAGAAGTTGGCTGAAGAAATGCTGAGCCTGGCTCGCAGTCTCAAAAACAACACCCTGGCAGCCCAGAACGTGATCAAACAAGATAACCAGGTACCTGCCCTGCTGCTGTAGTGCAACTGGACCTTTCCTCTCTTGGAAGAACTGGTGCTCAGAACTTTCACATCCGAGTTTGAAACACTTTGTTCTCTTTGCTCTGCAGACGCTGTCACATTCTCTCAGGATGGCAGACCAGAACTTTGAGAAGCTCAAGGATGAATCTGATCGCCTGGAGCAGCACGCAAAGAAATCGGTCAACTGGCTGCTCTGGATCATGTTGATTGTAGTTTGTTTTATATTCATCAGCATGATCCTCTTTATCAGAATTTTCCCCAAACTGAAATGATACATTTGCCAGAGTTTTGTTGGGAAGCTCAGCTGGCACGAGAACTGGCAGCAATTAATTTCTTTGCCACTTATTATGTCCTTAAAGAGGCTACCCAGGCCTACCCTGGCATCTCTTCCTTGTGCAGTCGCTGGTTTCAGTGAAGGGTTTCATGGGGAGGGCTTTCTACACTTGGATGTTTGGCTACTTTTGTTTTTTACTTAGTGAATATTGTTGTCTGTTGAGGGGAGAACTGGGATAAAGATGGGAATTTACAGGGAGCTGTTAACGAGTTCCTTAGTGGGTAGCTCCAGCCCTGGTTTTAATGTGGCCGTGGCAAATGTTCCAGCTCCTAAAAGGCGTTTACTCCATACAAACACAAGCAACAGTTGAAGTCTTACAAGTTTTCCTGTCTTTGCAGCTTTACTGTACTGCAGTAGGACCTTGCTGCCAACAGGATATTTAATTACAGTTCTGTACATACACAGCTGTAGGGTGTAGGAGGAGAATGCTGCCTTTGAGTTGTCACCTGGCTCAGGTTCAGAGACTATCAACAGGTAAAACTGTTCTCAGGCTCACCTTTTTCCCCCAGTGAGTATTTGTGACCAGACTTGGGAATCTTCTGCAGTTCAGGCTCGCTACAGAAGAGCTGGAGTTGCTTGTTGCAGCGTTTGCTTCCCTTTTCTGTCTGTGACTGTTGTCACTTGCTCATTGTCTGTTACGTTGATGCTGTTGCACCAAGAAAACACCGTGACCCTGGCCCTGCAGAACTGTACACACAGCACTCTCCATATGGTACAGACCTCACCTGTACAAACAGTTTTTCCACTGTAAATTGAGGGCGAAGGAAACTGGTGTCTTCAAGAAATAAAAAAATAATAAATTAACATAAAATATTCAGGCTTTACCGTTTGGGAGAAGTTATCCTGGTCAAGAGCACTGGTGTCACATTGGTGTTCTTAAGAGCTCGCTACAACAAAGCAGGGAGGAAATAAATTAGAATGAATGTTTTCAAAACACTGCTAGAAAAAAAGAAAGGGAGCCTGCAGTGAAGCAAGGTTTGTTGTGACAACCTAAGAGCCATTTTTAAGTGCTGGTGATAAGCTAAAAGCAAGCCGTGCCGAAGCTGGGCTGTCCTTTCCACAGCCTTACTCTGGGAAGTGGGGGAGGTGCTGGTGGGGTGTGCCCGGTGCCCTCCGAGGAGGTGGGCAGCGCCGGGTGACCCCGAACCTTCTTTTGTCAGTTCTCTTGCTGTTTGAACCACTAGATGGGGTGGTTTTCGGCCTCTCCCTCTGCTGTGGAGATCGCTGAAGGTGGGAGGGAGCTGTTTGTCACAACTGGGTTCTTACAAAGATCCAACTACTTCTCTGAACGCATCCCGAAGTGGCAGGCTGCCTTTCAGGATTGTTCTTTGTTCTGTACAAAAGCAGCTGTGTTAACCACGACAGTTACCGTTTTATTACATAAAGTATTTTTGTTCACTTCACAGGATGTTTGTACTTTACTTTCCCATTCATTTATGGATTATCAAACGAGTGATTATGCTACAAAGAGCAGCTTTTTCTTCGAGCTGCTCCTCTGTGCGATGTGTTCCTTCTGTTCAAGCAAACTTGTTACTTTATACAATTGTAGCAAACCATTTTCTACTTTTCCCAGAAGTTTTTCTTCAGCTGTAACGCCTGACGTTTCGCTGTGTTTCACAAGTGGATGCTGTGTCACCAAATTATTATTTAATTCTAATTGTTTATTACTTTCCCTGCAGGCACTTCACTCCTTTCAGAGCAGAGGTTGCAGGTGGTGCTGGCAGGGGTTTGTGTGCCAGGTGTTGGAATGATGCAGCATTGCTGCTTCATAGGCTCTAAGATTTCCCTCTTTTATGACTTGAAATACATTTATTTTTTCCAGCTTGCAAAAGGCTTGGTCCATCATGGCAGGCAAGCCTGAAGCTGAATTTTGTTGTCAGCCCTGTGGTGGCTGTGACTTTTGACACTTACACAAATTAGATATTTAATTGGAAAGACCTGCAAGGGAACTCTTTTGCCCCCAAGAAAATACCCACCTCTCCAAGCCAACAGCAGCTCCTTTACAAAGCAGCCTGCTGGGGAATCGGCCCAGAACCACTCTGCTATTTAACTGTGACCGTTGACATTTCGTGGGTGTTTGTTATTTTGAAGGAGGAGCTGCCAGAACTGAGACTGAATCATGTAAAACTACCGACACCTTTTGTGCTGCCTGGTGTGACCGTGGAGCAGAGGGTGCCTCCGGCTGCTGCTGCCTCTGACCCGCTGGAAGAATGTCACCTCCTGCCCTGGTAGTCCCGAGGGATTTGTTGCCTCAGAGGCCAGAATCTCTCTGCACCCAAGGGCTGCTGTTTCCACTGGCAACTGCAGCCTTTGGGTTTTTGCCTTCATTTCATAATTACAGCCATTCAAAATCACTCTGAAGGTTGGTGCTGGTAGTATTTAGAATAAACAATCCCTCGGTCCCTTAAATACTCCAAGGGTGGGTGGCAGGAGGATGGGGACAGGCTTTTCTCAGTGGTGCCCAGGGACAGGACAAGAGGGAACAGGCACAAACTTGACATAGGAAGATCCATCTAAACACAAGGAGGAACTTCTTCACTTGGAGGGTGGCAGAACCTTGGAAGAGGCTGCCCAGAGCGGTGGTGGAGTCTCCATCTCCAAACCTACCTGGACACGTTCCTGTGGGACCTGCTCTGGGTGAACCTGCTGTGGCAGGTGATTGGAGAAGATGATCTCCGGAGGTCCCTTCCAACCCTCTATCATCCTGTGATTCAAGGGTTTGTGACGTTTCATAGATGGAGTGACAGATTGTAGTTTTGGCTCACGTTTGGTGGTGGTGGTTGTGTACAATCTGCTGCTTTACCCCTTCCTAGGACCCGGGGCTCAGGTGGGCTTCTCCCTCCAGAGCAATGTTATATATAGCAATGGCTTTCTGGGAGAGTTGCAAACGTTGTGAAGTGAGAATTGCTTCACTTTCCCCAGAGCTTGGGAAATCCAGACGGAGAGATGTTTATCAGGCATAGGGCTGGGCCTCAGTTGGCTCCTTGGCAGGCTACCTACTTTCAGGCAGCAAGTTTAAAAGAAAAAAAAAAAAAAGAGATTTTCAAAGTCTTTTGGAGGCTTGGGTCATGTCAGGGTGGCAAATGCACCGTTTCCAAACCTGGCAGCACCGATACCTGTGGGTCAGCCTGAGCTTTTCTGGCAAACACCCTTGTATTATAATACTTTGTGTTTAAGTGGTGTCCTCAGCTTAATCCCAGCTGGGTTTGCTGTTTCGGAAGGGTTTTTAGGGCAGACAGGCTGTCGGTGAGGGTGTGTGGATGGCAGGAGCTGGATACGATCATTCCTGGGTGATCTCAGCTTGGTTAGGGCATGTGTTTCCCAGGCTTTACTTTGCAAATCCTCTGACTTTCTAGGCTGTGAGCAGCTTTCCAGGACTGGCAACGATTCTGCCAAAGGGGGATATCTCATAAAAGGGTGAAAATGATGGAGAGGGGAGACCACAGGGTTCTGCTCCCGACTGTTGACCATCTGATACCGGACAGTCACCTCCCTTCTCATCATCTCCTGTAAACCTGATGTGAAACCTCGGAATCGAAGTCTTATGATTAATAGTTACGAGCCTGAAAAAGATGTTGACCATGATAATAGAGCAAGAAAACAATAATCTGATTTCTGGGTCTATGGCAGGGTGCTGATTCCGGAGCCCTACAGCCTGGCATGGGGCTGGCTGGTGGCTCTGTGGTGTTGGGATGTGCTCGCCCTGTGCTCCTGCTGAACCAGAGTGACATTAAAGCCCGGCTTGGCTCAGATCAATCCCACCTGCCACATGACACCGCTGTGACATTTCTGGCATGAGCGCTACCTCCCAACAGGAGATGGAAGTGGGAAGCGGCAGCAGTTGGTGAATAATGGATCAGATATGCCCCATCTGTAACATTTGCAGAGAGAGGGTGTGTCTCCCAGCTACAGAACAAGCTGGTTATCAGAGCGGGAACGGGAAGTTCCGTGTTGTCCAAAACGTGAAACGTGAGCTCAAGCGGCGCAGGAGCATCGGGTCAGGGTTTGCTGAGCTCCCCCTCGGTGCCCAGAGGGGACGTTCTGTCCCTCCACGGCTGCCTCTGGGCTGGCAAAGCCGTGCACTAACGTAAAGAAATGAAAAACAGATAAAGGAGAAGAGGGGGGTAGGAGCGGCGAGCTGTGGATGAGAGCTGGTGTATCAGAGAATCACAGAATGGTTGGGGTTGGAATGGACCCCAAAGCCCATCCAGTTCCAACCCCCCTGCCCTGGGCAGGGACACCTCCCACCACACCAGGTTGCTCCAAGCCCCATCCAGCCTGGCCTTGAACCCCTCCAGGGATGGGGCAGCCACAGCTTCTCTGGGCAGCCTGGGCCAGGGCCTCACCACCAAGAAGTTCTTCCCCAGATCTCATCTCCATCTCCCCTCTTTCAGTGTCAAACCTTTCCACCTCATTCTATGGCTCCTCTTCCTCATCAAGAGTCCCTCCCCAGCCCTCCTGGAGCCCCTTTAGGGACTGGAAGGGGCTCTAAGGTCTCCTCAGAGCCTTCTCTTCTCCAGGCCGAACCTCCCAACTCTCTCAGCCTGTCCTCCCAGCAGAGGGGCTCCAGCCTTCCAGCATCTTTGTGGCCTCCTCTGGCCCCGCTCCAGCAGCTCCATGTCCTGTTGGTTGCTCAGACTGCTGATGGAGAAGATCGTGCCTGGCAGTAGCAGGGAAGGTCGGGCAAACTCAACAAGGGATGGGCTTCCATGAGAGGGTGTAGGACAGAACGGTGGCTGTAGGAGGCTGGAGGGCTTTGAAGGCCATGGATCTGGCTGGCTGTTTCACAGCCAGGCCCTGCTTGCTGGAGACAGGTTGGGAACGCCGACTGTCAGGTGGTTCTTGTAGCAAACGAAGAAAACTCTTGAGTTCTTTGGAGTTGAAAAGTTTGATGCTGAATTAGAACAAAAATGTTCTGGCAAGGAATGGAAAGTCAGTTGCCGTTGCCTCTATGACATCAAAAATCAAACTGAACAAACCCAGAAAATGGACAAAAAAAGATAAAAGGAGGTAGAGCTGCGGTAGGCCATGGAGGGCTGGGATTTCCTTTGCATCCCTCATCTCCAGTTCCTTTGAACTACGTGTGGCAGAGAGATGCCCTCTGCCATTTTCACCTTGGGCAAGGGTTGGATTTGCTAATGTAACAATAGAACTCTCCAGAAAGATCTGACAGTGTTTCCTGTTCCAACAGTAAAAAACGGGGACTTCTGTCCTTTAGCACGTCAAGTGGCCGGATCTTCATCCTCTGAGCTTTCTCCCATGGAGAAGGGAGCAGTCACTTATCGGATTTGGTGTGGACGGAAGGAAGGGTAAGAAAGGAACTTTGTTGATCCGTGACGTGAAATATTTTATATTAAGAGATTTGGCAAGTGGTTCTGTGTGACTCCAAACAGGATGAGATAAATTTTCCAAGGTCAGCTCTTCTGTACTCTCGGCTTTGGGTTTAGTCACTGAGAAGTCAGTGCTGGAACCTTTGCAGCGACATCCTGCTGATGAGGCAGGGACTCGGGCTATTGTTGGCTCCCACAGCATCTTCAAAGGGCAGGAGGCTGAATAACGTGCGTGCTGCCTGGTGAGAAAATCGGGAGCAGGGAAGTATGTGTGGGGAAATCAATAAAAATAGAGCAACCTGAGCAACAGGGTAACTATTCAGCGGGAACTGCAGCTGCTGTTAAGGAAAGGTCGTATCAAAGGATGGATGAAGCAGAAAGTGGGAATTCTGAGTCTCGGCTCAGCCTTCTCATTTGCCGTGTGGCTTTGGCTCACTCAACTGGTTTTCAGCTGTTTTTTTCTTAAAAGAGAATTTTAAGTGATGAACCTTCTTGGTGAATCAACTGCTCTAAGGCTCCTTTTGGGTGCAAAGCTTTGCTCAAAGTTCCTTGAGTGTTCCTGGATGGATTCATCAGGATGGAACCTTGTGTTGCTTGGCTAAAAAACAAACCAACCCCAGCCCCTACCACCCACATGTTGTATGGCTGGACTTGATGACCTCAAAGGTCCTTTCCAACTATGTGTTTGGTTCCAGTGTGTATTCCATGAAAGATACATTCCATTTTCAAGACACAAAGCTTTCAGCAGACACGATGCTTGGAGACCCAAGTGTCAATACAAGGTCATGACCGTGCTCCAAGGGTGACGTGCAAACACCCTTGGATTCAGAGTCCCTGGCACCGCTGTGGAGAGCAGGCCATGGAAATCAGGCTTTGAAGAACTGCAGTTTTGGTACCTAAACAGCTCGGTCTGTCTGAGCTTTGTTAACTTGAGCTGGGGAAAGCTAAATGGAAATAGTGATAAAGCTGAGAGTTTCAGCCCCTTCAGAAAGTAGGGAGTAACATCAGGCTGGGTTACAGTCATCTGCTGCACTCGTTCGTGCCAAGGTGGTTCTTCTCTAGGGTTGTTGCTGCCAGGGATGGGCTTCCAAGGGCTTTCAGCACTGACCTGGAGGAGCTGAGACCCGATCAGGAAGTCCACGCAGGTTGGTTTCATACGGAGACACTTGTAGGACAGAGCAGCGCGACCCTGTGTTTCCAGTCTCACAGAGAAGGAAGCTTGGGCCACAATCCCACAAAGATTTTTCAGTCTTTGGGCTACAACAGACCAGTGCCCTCAGAATTAAAAAAACAACCCAGTGTGAGGTTTAGGCCCCAACACTTTTTTCTGGGGGGTGACAATGTATGCTGAACACCACCTTCAGGACTCAAAGCCATGTGAGATGTGCTGTGAGAAAGGAACGTGGTCTGACACAGCTTTGGGTGTAACAACAGCCTGCCCAGAGCACTGGGCTGGTTTAACCTTTCTGTTTCTGTATTTTTACATTAATGAGGGAAGAACAAGGGCCTGTGTTTGTTTATTTTTAAACCATGAATTTAAACAGCGCTGTTTGGAGAGCACTGACCTTACAGCCGTTGTGCACCTTTTATAAGGAGGCAGTAGATACACAGCTTTAAATTGCTATTTCTCTGGCATTTTTGTACCCTTTTAGTCTGTCCTGTGATTCTTGGTGGCCCTGAAGCAACCACAGAGCAAAGATGAATCCATGGGGCTGCTCTTTTGGGGGATTTCAAAAGGAATAAAGCTTTTGATGGGGCCTGTAAATTCACTGTATTATCCTGTGATGCGTTGCTTTCACACCGGAGACTGTAAAGCACTTTCACTGTGTGTTGCCTCAGCTCAAACGCCAAAACTGACACCAGCTGAGGTGTGTTTTCATGAAAACAACACAGTGGGGGACCAGCTCTGAAAGCACAATAAAATTTTTGTCATGCTTATTTTCTAAACAGTTTCCAAAGGGAAAAGATCCCTGCCTTCCAATGTACTGAGCGCTGTCTAGACACCTGGCTCGTGCTGTTTGTGTGTTTTTATAAGTGTTGACCTATGACAGCTGATATCCTTCAGCAGGTGTAGGCTCTTCAGGTACATAATTGTAGATAATTTGCTGCATCAAAGAGAAAAAACATTAAGGGTTAGAAAACAGAATATTATTTCAAAGTTCTGTATCCGTGTTCCTTGCCTTCCCTGGCAGGAGGTACTTACGAAATTTATTTAAGACAGAAATGGATCAAGCAAACAAAAATAAAAGTCTTTGTTGAGTCAAATCACAGAATGGTTTGGGT
>VXBW01004367.1:0-23681 GCA_013400375.1 Thinocorus orbignyianus
TGGTCTCCTCAGCAATATCAAGCGTTGCAAGTGATTCAAACACTTCCCATCACCACTGTCTCTGGACTGAGTTTGCCTAGCATTTTTACCCATACAGTGTTTTTATACGTATTTTAACACAAGCTATTTATACATACGCGCACATAAAAGTGTGCTGGGCTTATGGGTGTAGTGGGAAAAAGCACATAAACACCCGTACATCTGAGGCAGAAATCCAACTCTGAAGAATTTGAGATCAAGCACATCAACAGTCTGTTACCAATTATTATTAAGTTATAACTCCTGTTCAGCAAAAGGAAAGGCTGCTGCAAGTATCAAGGCAACAGTAAGCTATCCCCTTTGCTTATGCCCCTCTCTCCATCTCCATCTCCTCTACTTCCATCTCCTCCCTCTTGTAACCAGAGGCAAATAAAAGGGCCGTCCTTTTATCTTTGGTCTCCCACAGTGCCTGTGGTCCAAACACTTCTGATTTCCAGGCAAGATTACTGTCATAGAGAGAATCTGGAGCTCCATATGAAAATGAGACTCAAATTCCAGGCAATGAACAATGCTGCTGCCCAGCTTTTCCACAGCTTACGCCACAGCCAGCCTACCCAGCCTATGCTCACATTCTTCGTTTCACATAGTGTAAATCTTTGCTTCCAGTTTTCAAAATAATTAAGCATGAGATTTTGACTCTAAAGACAAAGACCTTTCACATCACTCTCATGCACCCCTCTTTGCCCAACCCCCGGCAAAAATTCTTAAGTGAAATATATCTTGATTTTATAAACTCAGAAGAAACATGCTCATTCCTGGAATGAGAACATCTAGACTTTACTCCATGTTACAGCTTTTTGAGTCATCTTCTCCTCTGTTAATCCCTACCCCCCTGCCCCTTCCTCCATGGGTTCTTTGGATAAACAGTAAAAAACAAACCAAACCACCCAATTCCATATTTGCTCCCCTCTTACCATCTGCTCCCCCACTTTCCAAGGCCTGGTAAATTGTTGGGCTCTCAGAGAAGGACAAAATTAAGTCCCCAAACCAGTGAGAAAAATAAGGGGCTATAAGTGAACAGTGCTGGCTATGGCAGCAGTCCGGGGCTTGGAAACTCCTGTTGATGCCACCCAGCAGCGAGTGAGATCACTTGGAACAAACGTGTTGCCGTTGACTCCTGGAGGGGTGCGGGATCAGGAATGCTGACTGGTACAAAGCTACTTCCAGTGCTCCATAAATCTTGTGCTCTGACCATGCCAGCCGGATAGCTAATGCTGATGGAAAGATTTTCTGTTCTTCTCAAGTGGATGGAAAAGCCCCTTGTAATTTGCATGTAGCAACAAACCAACCCTGAAAAGCTACTTGAGATTATTCTTCAGTCAGTCTTACAAATCCATCCTAACACATCCACACTGTTACGAGTCTGACGCGTAGCTGGGGGCATGTGAGCCAGAGTCAGACCCAGGGGATAACTTCCACTGCTGTTATTGGAAGTGTTTTTCCCTCAGCCTGTTCCCATTTTCTTAGCTTCATGTTGAATTTGGGGCCTCATCTTTGGGAAGCAAGTGCAATGCTCCTAGAGGCCACGCTTTCACAGTTCCTTTCTTTGGGAAAAAATTCCAATTCCTGTGAATGCACGCTTGTGAAAAACTCTTTACCAATACTGGGAGCAGTACCACCTGTGCCAAAGAGCAGAGAGCCTGCAAACTGCATTTAGATGCAACACAAATAAGAATATGAAACAGAGTGAGAACTCAAAGCATAACAAGATCACGGAGGACCTTTTGGCAAGTGACTGTTGCTCTGGTCAATGCATTTCCCTTGTAGGAGATGGGGAAAGTCCACTGTACTCTGAAATGAGCTGAAAATGGGAAACAATTTCCATGATAGCGAGATATTCTTTGCTAGTATTGGCTAGGGGAAATACTGGAAGAAAAGCAGGGGAAAAACCTAGTATTTCTGTGAAGACGAGTGTGAAAAGCATCAGACCGATGATTTGACTTTGTAAAAACAGAGTACAGAAATTTCACTATGTTAAAACTTACATTTCTGCTCTTTTTTTTCTTTTTTTTTTTCCATTTAACAAACATACCACCCCAGTTATGGTGGTATATACAAACCTCAAATCTGATTTATTCCAGAAACAAATCTGGCATGCAGGCAGACTGCTCTACAGCACTTTTTCTAGTTTCCCACTTCCTAAATACTGAATTGCTAATTGCAATTCAATTGTAAATAGAAAATCAGTCAATGTAATCTTACCTATCTCTAGTGCCACAATAATGCTCTATCATCAAAAAGAAAAAGGTGACATTTATTTTGCATCTGTGATAAATTTCCAAAGCAGCTTTGTACGTCCTGCAAAACATGTTCTCAGATACATAATAAGGCATCTCCTCCTGACTTCAGTTGAAATGGAATAATAAGCTGTGTGTTTCAATACGGAGTAAGTACAGAAACTATTTTTACTTTTGCAGAAACAAAAAATTATTGTATTCACTTATCTTACGAGGAAAGTAGTGTCCTGTAATATGTCATCAGCTCAAGCAGTTACCTTTTTCGTCTATTGAATTGGTGGTTCACACCAAAAATGATACAGGTCACAGAGAAGGATCATGTTCAGTTGCAACACCACTGCCTGAATCGTGCCTATCTGTCGCTCCACGGTCCAGTCAAGACGGACTACGAAGCCTGTGGAAGTATTTGCAACACATTGCTAATCTCATGCAAAAGCTGGAGACAGCTCCTGAGCCCCTGGCCCCAAGAGAGGGCTACCTCAGCGGCTTTGCTGAAAGAAAAGCTCACTGAGTGCCTTGTCTGCCTGTGACTGACCTTTCCCAAGCAGTTCCCTTTTCCCATCCAGTTTTACAGTGTGCTCTACAGGGCTCTGTTCCATGAGGGTGCCTTCTAACAATGCCTGGCCACAGCTGGCAGGACAGTTGGATAACACAGCGCAAGAAATGGGCTCAGCTCAAGGCAGTCCCCATCGGATGGAAAGCGGCAAGACAGACATTGCACTGTGACTCATTTGTACCATCATGTCTGCCAGCTTTTCATGGGCTAGGAAAGATCAATGAATCAAAGTTATTTCGTTCTACACACAATTCTCACCACTTTTAGGACGCCAAGCACCTTATATGGTTTGTATTAGCATGACTGGATTTCTGTCAGTGAAATAAGATGCCACTACTTTATAGCCTTGGTCTCATAGGCAGATCTCATGCACAATGAAGCAGTTGTGTGAGAATGGCCTTATGCCACCCACATGACTGACGACGTTATGATCTTCACTCATTTTACTCACATTTTCTGCAGAAACAGTTACAGTCGCTCCTCTCCCCCCAAAATACACCACATTATGATCCCGAATACAGGGAAAGCATTATGTAAGTGAAGAGCATTTCAGCCAATTTGCTGAGACAAGGAAAACTAACAAAGCAACTTTCCATGTGCTGTGCAGGCGAGATAAAAAAAGTAATGTCTGCAGTAGGAAAGAAAGAAAAGCCAACTACAGTGAAAAGTCTGGGGAATACCACCATAAACCTTTCTGCTTTCATCCACATTCTGGACTGCTTATCACTAGGTCTTAGATAATTCCGCAAAAACTAAAATACACTTGCAGAAATAGTGTCAAGTCTTAAATAGGACTGAAAGCATCACATCCACCCCCCTGCCCTTCTCCTATGGCCTTGGAGTTCCTTTCCCTGTAGCCTTTTTCTACTATTCTGCAGGCTGCTACTCAGCCATCCTGTGATCTTGTGCACACGTTACAGGCCTCTCCCTGACCAGATTAATATGTTTGAACAGAAATAAGGGCAATAATCACATGGTTCTGCCAGACAACAGATTCACAGTCCTATCCTGAGCTCCTAGCATTGTCTTTAGATATCTGTAACTAAGTGATTCCAATTTTTTTAAAATGACAGTCCTCAACAGCATATCCTCAAACAAAATAAGCTTGCATAGTCATACCGACTGAGGTGTCATCAAGGTTAGGCAGACTTAAAAAAATACTTGCAACCAGAAACTTTCCATGTAGACCAACTGTCCATGTTCTGCCAGACAGTAGTTATTAAACAAATTATATATCTGCAAAACCCAGCCACCTCAGGAAGAAACAGACCAAAACCAACCCTAGACCCTTCTTCAATTCTATTATCCTGCTGCACTGTCAGACGGCAACTGTAGCTGCTTTATAACATATCCCAGTTATCCTCAGTCAGCTGAACTTCCCAGCTGGACTTTGTCATCTTCAAACTGCAGCCAGCTTCCATAATGCTTCTCTTGGACACAGGACGTGGTGCATCGCAGAGATGCAGCCCATGTATGAGCTACCTTATTATGCAGTGGGAAGCAGCACAGCAAGAAAAGAGGGAACAGAAAGAGAAAACTGAGGACACTATCATTCTTCCCTGCAGTTAGCTCCCGCTTGTCTGATAAGGTCCAAGCCATGATGGGCTCAAGGCACTGAGAGGTGCTGGAAAAATTAAACTTTGAAACCTTCATTGCTCTCAAAACAGTATTTAAAGATACACTGGACGTGCTCAATTCAAGTAATTCACATCAGTGAATTTAATCTCTGGAAAAAACTTTGTCGTTTTGTGCCTTTGCAGATGTTCCAACCTTTGAACAGTAAACAGAAAATTAAACGATGATTTCTAATAGATATGGACTGGAAAAAAAATAGGAAGAATTCACAAATTCTGCAATTAGGCAGATGCCCTGAAATCCTCCTGTAGCATCCAAGACTGGGGGCAGACCAGTTTGAAATGGGATTAAGCCATCATTATCTCATTTCTGGCTCTTGCAGCTCAAAGGTTGCTGTCAGAGATGTGTGAATTTATTGTGAATCAGAAATACGTGACCTAACCTACGATTTCTTTTTTAGCTGAAGCGTTCAAAACAGCGCCTGTCTTAGAAAGGAGAGGCTACCACTGACCTCCTACCCACCTCTGAAGCTACATATCTGTTTTGAGATCTCATTTGAGAGAGGACAGGAACTACAGTGAGTTGCTAAGCAGATCCCAGGAAGGACACATCTTGATCACTCCTTGAAGAAAGATCAACAGTTAAATTCCAGGCAAAGGCTTACTCACGCCTCTCTCCTCTCCTGGCTGCTACAAAGGAATCAAAACAAGGCAGATAACCTGCTGCAAACTCTCCTCTCCTTTCTGAAGTATGGTGTGCCCTTACGTTGTTAAGACGGGACATGCACATCATAACAAGTGGTCAGGAATACCAAACAGTGCTGTTGGCAACCTTCACTGACTGAGGACAGACCTGCACATTGCCACGGGCAAGTGCAGACACTGCCAGCTGCACACCGCTTTACAACAACAAGTGCACAGAACTTTAAAGTCAAAATAAAAGTGCTCCAGAAATACAGATATAAAATCTTTTAGAAACGTGAGCCACGACTTCCCATGCTGTACTTGCGTAGGACAAAACAACCCCCAGTAATGAACCCTCTTGCAGCATTTGTGAAATTTGAGTTGGTGAGCTGTTTCACAGCCTTCTCGATGAGAGAACTGCAGTCAGTCCAAGAAAAAACAAGCCCAAAGCACGTGTATGTCGCTGCCAGTCAACCAACCAAGCTCAAGCAACCTTGGGCAACTTTTCCCCAGTACTTTTCCAGCGATCACTTCGGTGTGGTTGTTCATTGTCAGCACGCTACAGGTCTTAAGTGTCCATACAGAACATTCAGCTCTTTTAAAACGGGCAGAGACAGGGGCGTGGTTCTCTACAAATTTCATCCTAAGAGTAAAATCCAGTAGCTAACTGGCCCTTTCATGCCTCCCAACACACCTATCTGATGAGGTGAGATTATCCAAGTCCTTCACTTTTTCCACATAAGTACTACAAAGCTTACAACATTCTTTTCCTCACAAGAGTACTCATCATCACATATGCATGCTAGTATTTCTATTCTTTCTGATGCTGTAGAAGACCTTTTAGATACCTACAATATACACAGGGAAAGCCTTCCAAATCTGGAGTGTGCAGACAACTTTTTATGTACACTTTTTATGACCAAACTTTGTTTAAAATACAAAAGAGCTTACTTTGTGGACCACTCTCATATACTACTGGCCATCTCATGGCTGATCCCTACTGGAAGATCACTGTGGACTCAAATGCCACTTATCAAAAATAAGAAAAAAAGTTCTTATTTCTTAACTTTCTCCTGTTGGATGGAACACAGGTGACAATGCCACTTGCAAAAATCCCTGAATGAAACCTCTGACATCGACAGCTTTCTTTTCTTATTGGCCTGCCTGCAATTTTTTATACTTGTATTTTTAATGACCCCTTTCTGACACTCAGTTACTGAGAACATTTGAACTCTAGTAACACAACAGGATCACTTGAAGCGATTAATGTCTTCACAAATCAAATCTAGACAAGAACAGCTTAGCTACAGGCTTGCATGGTGGTTCTTTGTCCCTGGGTCACGACAAGAAAAATACCCTGTGCACACACTGGAGAAAGAAGCATTAAAAAGTCCTTCCCTCAGGTCTGTGAGGGCATATAAGCTAACATTCTCTTTAGAGGACTGCAGGTGTCTGGCATCTGATGACTGGTAAAATGCTAATGGTAACGTTATCTTAGTTGTACTTCTCAACCTCTGTTAAGCCCTTGGTTTCACCTTGTAAAATAAAACTGAGATTATGCTCCTTTCACTGAGGCTGGAATTTTGTGTATTCTTTTTCAAAAAAAAGAAAAAAAGTTCTGACAGGTCACTTGTGTATTTTTATGTGAGATCACAAGGAAAAAAGAAAGCATGTAAGTGGAGAGAAATAAAAAACCTGAGAAAGCAAGGCTTGTGGCCCGATGCTTACAATTCAGAGGCATTAAGCAGCAACATCACAGCTATTGCTTTGATCTATCTCCCTCCTAATTCCACTTCCCATTATAGAACCCCTGACATTTCACTGGTATTCAGATGTGATTGAAATCTGTTTTAATACCTATAAATAGAAATCTTGTTTCAAGTACTATACAAAAACAAATCTGGCATTTTGGAAACCTGTATCAACAAAAAAGTAAAAAGGTGTAGTAAACACAATAGCTGAAATGTCCACTTTTTTTTTTTTTTTTTCCTGAGAAAGAGCTAGAGCCCTGATCTATCAATCTTTACGTTAATGTTTGGATTCCCACGTGTTCATAAGCATCCGCTCTGCAACTTCAGCGTAAGAGTAAGAAGAGAGATTTTGCTCTCTCCTTCAATTTTAATTACTGCCATAAAGTTCGAATTGTAACAGGTTAAGTTATGCATACTGACTTTCCACTGCCTTCACGGTAGATTTTAATTAAATAAGAGTCAAATGTCATGTTAAGTTTACCGTGCTCCCTTACTGTGCACATTTGTTTGATCATATGCTACTTCATAACCACCCCTTGTTCATATATAAATCTACACATGCCTTTATTTTCATGACTGATTCCATCTTCTCGCCTCCCCTTCTGAGTACTTCGTATTCAAAGCAAAGACTCATTGCAAGGGTGCTTTCAGCCACAACTTCTGTGGCCTTAATGGTCATAACTCTTCCGTGGACTCTACGAAATAGCTAGCACTGCATGTGGTAACAAGCATTTAATGGTTTGCCCTCCAAAGACAGTAAGCTCTTTGGAGCAGGGATGGAGCCGCATGTGTGCCTGCGACGGGGCAGGCATGTTTACAATATCACATAAAACAGCGTTTTCCTCAGGGACCGTTAATATCCCTGGCACTTACTAGGAGCAACTGTAAGGAACTGATTCGCCCTTAAACTCATGCCCAAACCCAGAACATACCGTAGTCTCTCTGGAGAGCAAACTTTTCTAAATCCCAGCTGAGACTTTGGAGCACTCAAAGGGGAACAATATGGGCTGACCACGAGAAAGAATAATTTTAGATCATAAGACACACAATTGCATTTGGAGACAATACACACAACTGAAATGAACTGGGCTTTAACACACAGTCACCATGGCACAGCAAGAAATTTAACACTTGAGAAAATGTGCTGCCCACAGTACATGGACAATAGTAATGATACCTAGGCTGCACTGTCTCCTACTACCATGGTACGCAAACGCAGCTGAAGAGGCAACAATTCTGAAAGAATAAGATTATAAAGATTAAGAATATAAATTAAGAATATCCAATTTCATATTTAGACATGGAAAAAAGCCTGGATCCTAGTGGAACAATATCACTCTTGGTCAACAGCGCAGTGGTGTATGTTAAGGAGACTTTTTTTGAAGTGAATTACCTCAGCATCTTGCTCACGGAGTTGGTACGTTTTCTCTAAGTGCTGCAGTATTCTAGGACACAGTGTCTTCTCCTCCAAGAGAGTCTCCAGAAGTAAGACCAGCTGGTCAGGGAGAAGCTAAGGGGAAAATAAACACCATTCATGAGTAAAGATCTCTACTGACTGAACGATTAGATGGAAACAAACCAAAGAGGATGAGATTGTGTTAACCTGTGTACTTCCAGCATGCACTCGAAATATGACAAGAACTTCCAGATGGTTTCTGAAAAAACCTTAGGGTTTCTGTGTCTGTGTTCTGAAAGACTCTGTGCTGGGGCCCAATTAAGACTCATTTCCATGGTTTTTATTACTATAGTTAGATCTGATCTAAATGATGCTTATCTTGTTGAAACATAATCATAGCTTATTAGGTAAGAATTTCATGGTATACATATGCTAAGTAATTCCACTGTCTTTGGGATCAGATGAAATAAACAAAGAGAATAATTTACAGTGCATAGTTTCAGGGGAAGAACAGACATACGAACATATAATTTTTATGAGTGGTATTTTTATCTGTTATACGAGCAATTGCACAATATTATTCCAGTGAACAAAGAAACACAACACAAAGAAGTGACACAACACAAAACAAGTGTTGTAACAACACATTTTGATGCATGTTCTAGTGCAATGAGTCATAAGCCATCCATCATTACATGACAAAGATGCATGAATGTTACATTCGTGGCACACACAGTATATCTCTGCCTATATATTTATATATAAAAATATATTTAGTATTTAGTAGCCTGACTCCAGAACCCACCATTTTCAATTTGAACCTAATGTAACCTAAAAAGAAAACGCACAAGAAGCCTGATGTAGCAAGTGCTTAAGTGCTCTGTTTAATAGGCTTATTGGATGAACAAATAAATAATTCAAACAGAGCTCAGAGAGAAATTACACCAGCTGCCAGGAAACAGCTTTTGGAAACTGAGGGTTCAGGATGATTCATCAGAAGTTTGTTATATGTCCTAAAGCTTTACTCACTATTCAACATTGTGGGCCATCAAAAGATGAAGGGGGAAGGGAGGAAGAATGTGAATTTAAGCTGTTCCACACAAAAAGAAACCAACATTGCTTGTTCTCCAGTCAGATTAATGAAAAAAAGATGTCCTGTTACTTTAACACTTTTTTATCACATTTGGTGATTCTCTGCTCCCACCTTGCTGCCCACGTCCCCCTTTGCTCTGTCAGCGTGCTAAGCAGCTACAAAATGAAGTCTGCTGTATGAAACAACATGCTCCACAGCCATGGCTGTTTACATGGACTGAGTAAATCTAGACCCCTGATCTCTGGTGGCAAGTCCATGAAGATACCAAGGATTTTCTGATAAGTCTTAACTGTAAAATATCACTGCTAACAACAGACTAAGCAACGTGACATTTTCTCCCCTTTTAGTCTGACATAATTTAGCATTAGTACCTGAATCAGAGTAAAGAGGAAAAGAGATCTCTGATTTGGTTTCCCTGCATTTTGATTTCCTTCCATTTTTTTTATTACTGAAGTTGTATTCTTGGAAACTGAACAAACCCTCACATCTTACTGGCTCTTACTGGAACATTTTCTAAGAGATACTGAAGCCTGCCAAAAAAATGGAGCTGTTAAAAATAGTCAGACATTTAAAAATACTGAATATTTCAATTTCAGGACAACTACTAAAGTGCCACCTTGAATGCTTATTGCACAGTCCAGCAGCAGCTGCCTGGGGGGTGGTGAGACACTCTGAAAAATAAAACAGGGAGGACTTCTGGGAAGTAGCTCTGCTTGGCAACTGAATTCATTCTGAACACTAATAAAATCTGAAATGTTGCAGAACACCACACGCAGAAAGGCAACTTCTGATTTAGAAAGCCTTCTCTGCTAACTACAAAGGAGCAGAGCAATACTTAATTTGCAGAAACTGTAGAACAGTTTCTTCAATACATAGGTACGGAACTGCTGAGAATTATTATTTTATAATATACTTCCAGTATAATTGCTATACAGATTCACCCACAGAAAGCTATTGTTTAAGATAACATTAGAGAATCTCCTTGAAGCCAACAAAAGCGCGGCAGCAGAGCAACAGCCATGTCCTTAATTTACCTCTGCCGAGTGCTGCATTATGGGTGAACAGTTTTCAGAGTTACAAGCCCAGATCTTTTCAGTTTAGATTTGATACTGCTGAGGAAAAAAAAATAAAAATCTAAGACCATGACTTCTGTCATTTTCCCACAGTCCAGCTGCCCAAGATGACACTTCGCACACCAGCTCCAGCTCACCGTTTCAGAAAGTGCTAGGTAGGATCTACCCAGCATCCACAGAAAGGGTGGGGGCACCAGCAGAAGACATGCTGACAGACCTGTCACCAAAGTGGCACTAGTGGGCACAGCAATTACGTTTTGTTCCCCTGCTCCTTCCAACCAAATATAAGAGGAGGAACGTCGTCTCTCATTCCTAAGCTTTGCCTTTTAATAAAAGAGACTGCCTACAAGAAAAACCCATCCTAAGCAAAGAGGCAGGAAGCTCGCCTGAAGTTGCACAACAGAATACCACAAAATTCCTTCAGGGGTTTAAAATTCTTCTTTACCTCCAAAACAACAATATGAACAACGCTAACGCCAAAGTGGCTTCTTAACAGTTATAAATAAATGTCACAGAATTGCACTTGAATTTTCAGTCAAAACCCCCACTCTCCATTATTTTTTGTTTTCCTCACCGCCATCCTTATTTGTCCATCCCACCTGTTACCTCTCCTCTTTCACACCATGAGAATTGTTTGGGTACGCACTGTCGATTTTCCATTCGTTTGCCTTATGCTTAATACAAAGGGGCCCTTGCTTTTAAGTGCTCCTGAAAAGCATAAATGCTGGAGAAAGTAAATTTCTTTTCAAGAGTCAAGAAACCATTTTCGTTTACAACAACTCATATTCTGTGAATGCATATTGAGTATCTGACACACAAATAAAAACCACCCAAATGCAGCTACAGCAAAATACAGCATGATAAACTTTGTCTTTTTTTGCCTCCTTGTTGAAAACACTCAGAAAACAACCATAACACCCCAAGCACAAAATGTCACTCTTTGCACTTAAAAAAAAAAATTGAAAAAAATTAAAATCACACACATATATATAAAGACCACCCTCAGAGCTGTATTGGAACATAAATGTGATCAAAATGCTCATATGTGATTACTGAAGTAGATCAATCAGGAAATGTGGTGAATATCAATAAATAGTTTTCATTATGGCAGTGATGGCTGCAACAGCATCTATTTATATTGTAAAATAGATAGCTCCTGTCTCCACCTATGCCCACTGCATGGAAATCATACTGTTTTTCCCAGGGTTCCCCCTCCCCAAGTTGTAAGCACCGACACTGCAAAGAGGGAATAAATTAATATGTTGTGATGAAGCACACCAGAGGTTTTCTGTCATGTCCATGTAATTAAACATCATCCCAACCATAAAGCTGTAACCCAGCACCGTATACTTTATCTTGCCCTTAAACCTCTCCCACAACTCTTGAGCTTTTTCAAGGAATTCACTTGGTCCTGCCACTAAACAGCCATTTGTCCCCTGCTTCCCCTGTGTTACCTGATGTTAAAACTGCAAATGATAGGCAGTATTAAAACTACGGCTGTGTTTTAAAAAAGCAAGATGAAAAAATGAAAGAAAACATAATCAAAACACAACTCAGACTGTTACCGAAGCAGCTTACTGGGCCTGAGAGTCACTATATACTAAATATCTGAGAACTAAGAAAAAGCGTGCTTTATATTTTTATTCATATCAGTACACGAGACACTTAAGCCATTATCCTGTGTTACAAAACTATCTCAAGACATTAGTAGGTTTGACAGGGTTTCTACAAATAATCTTGGAACAAGAGTATGAATTTTCTGTAGAAAGCACAAAGAAAGCAAATCTTGCCTCATCAAAGATCTGTATGACAGCTACAGAGGTCACTGACCTCACATCCCAGAAGACCACCCATGCGAAGGAGCGTATTTATCAATTCCTACATTAGCAAACGCAATAAACGCCAGATTCACCCTTTATACTAGAAAAAATGCCACTGAAACATTTGACTACTGACCTTTCACAGCCATGAAACGTGACAGAGAGATATATCTACTAGGGCATCCACAGCACCAGCGCTTGTGCTGCACCCCTAAGCTGGGATACAAATCACTAAAGTAGTACAGCTGGTATGCTGAATGTCCCATTTGCTCCTGCCTGCACTTGAATGAAGTCATTGAAAGCCTCCTCGGAGGGGAAATGTGCCTCAGACTAATGTAGCAACCGACTGACAGTGGCGTGATTTCTATTATTACTCCATTATCACACTGGGATCTGTGCCTAAAGGAGCATACTTCCTCCCTGATGCCATTTCCTTTTATCCCGGCTCTAGTCTAAAAGCGGATCAATGGGAGTAATACATATGATGTCACTTCAATTTACAGCTACTGCCTCCCGCTCTCACATGCACGGATAGATCGATTCTTCCCAAAAATGGTTAAGAAATGCACAGGGAGACTCTTCTCCCAGAAAAGAGCTCTCTGCTATATTTGTCTGTGTAACCACAGCAAGGAACTGTTTACACTGAGCAAAAACAGGGGGGAAAGGAAAAAAAAAAAAGTCACTACAGTGCACTGAAAAATGCTGGCTGAAATACAACACAAACAAGGCCCCAAACAGAATTAAAGCAATTTGACCTTTGAAAATTACACAGAAAATTTCTGAGTTTTTAAGGCACAATATATTTCTCCTGTATTTCTTTGGGAGGAGGTAGTCTCATCCCTCCCCCCGCCTCCCTAAACATGAAATGTCTTTTCATGTACATTTTTGCAAGATTTTCCAAAGTCACACCAAATTCTTTTCCACCCCTTTCTTAGGAAAGAAAGGGAAAAACCCCACCCCAGAGTTCAATAGTGAATGGTTTCCCTTCAGACAGAATTTCCTCATTAACTGGAGATAAGAAAGCACTGCTGCTGGTTGAGGAGACACAAGTCATAGGGCCAGGCCATCTCTACGCCTATAGCCTGAACTGATCAAACAAACCCCTGAATGAGTCTCACGTTATAAACTCTCCACGTAGACAATCTGCCCTGAGGGCTGTTTTCTGCAGGCTGCAATGAAACAAAAAATCTTTGTAAAAGAAAGCCCCCTGTTCGTCAAACTGTCCAGAAAATTGCTAGCCTGAAAATTCACGAAAACACTATTTACTCAACACTTTTAGACAGAATTTCTCATTGTTTACCTCAAACAATATTCTTTAGATGCTGTTTTCATCTGCACAGTGACTTCTTTTAAATGAAAACAGGGCTTTTTCTTTGCCCCTCCCCTTTTGGGGGCTGAAACGGACTCCTATCAAGTAACATACGAATTCAATAAAAATGTCCATACTAACAGCTGTTAACTAGCAGAGTGAGATACATTACTTCAGAGAGTCTAACTCTGAAAGAAATAGTCTGCAGTTTGATTAATAGGCCAAAAAAAAAAAAAAAATCTGTAGCTGACAAAAAATGCTTTGAACTGGTTTGCAAAATAAAACCCATCTATGCTAGAGGCTGACATAATTCCAGAAATGCTCAGAGAAGCAGACTGCTCTGTTTAACTTTATTTGGGTCAGTTTGTTTATGACTTCCCTCTTGCTGAAAAATCAGCTCCCCTGCAAATGTTTCTGAAAAATAACTGGACTGTATCTCTGCCTACTTCTCATCTACCTGTGAACTGCATTTCTTTCCATTGTGTGCAATTTTTCTCAGTCTCTGCTCAGACAGCTCTTTCTGTGCTTGTCAGCTCATTTTTCAGTATCTGTTTTAAAAATAAAACACAGGAATTGTACTAGGCTTTTCTCAAGGAAAAGAAACTCCCACAAACTTTTGTCCAAAAAGTCTTGCTTCGAGACATAATGATTGCAACAAGTTCATCAGCATTTGATTTGTATCACACTTCAAAATACTATTTCTGGGACATTTACATCTAGCATCACTTGCTTCATACCTGGTAGGCCATAAAAATGACAGTGAGAGCAATTTATTGAATAAATAACTACACTTGCCTTTAGTTCCCAGTTACCTTCCTATTTATAACACCAAAATTAAGTATTCCTTATTTTTTGGAAGCAGGTAATCTGTGTCAGAAAACATTTTAAGGCCACTACCTGCTCAAATATAAAGGTTTGATTTATTCTGGCCACACATATAAAAACACTGCTGGATGAAGGACACAAATCACAGAATTGCAGAATTGTCAGCGTTGGAAAGGACCTCAGAGATCACCCAGTCCAACTTCCCTGCTAAAGCAGGCTTGCCTAGAGCACATCACTCAGGACTGCACCCAGGTGGGGCTTGAAGGTCTCCAGAAAAGGGGACCCCACAACAATGGAGTTCCAACAACGGAATCCCAAAAAACCTACACAAATTTAGATACACACACAAGTAAACCAAACTGATCTCCACTGACTTTTAACACTTCTTTTCAAATGCAAGGCCAGAAATAGCAATAACCAGAGTGCAACTGTTGGTATGCAAGCAATAAATGTTACAACACACCTACAGTTTAAGGTGAGCTTCCGTATGGTTCAAAGAATTTTTGTGCATGTGTTTGATTTTAATTCTAATTTAGCCTGATATGTGCAACACTAATGTGTTCATGAAGCAACAAAATTTGGGCAACTTTTTCTAACTGAGCAATGTATTCAGCATTTTTGAAAGATGAGTTGCTGATGGGCAAGCACTTTACAAAACAGGCCTGCTGCCCCAAAACAGGGATGCCCTCCTCAAAACCTGTCCTAAATTAACATAGATTTGTCAAGCAGTGTTTGCATAAACAATGCCATACCCCCTTAAATATTACAGACATCCAATTGGGTAAGGCTTTTGGGACTACTCACATGCTTAAACTTCATCATACTCATGCAGGGCTTTTTGTCCTTTTGCATTTAAGTGTGATTTTGACACAGTACAAATTATTGTATCAAGCACATCATATTCCTCACAGGCAACTATTTGGTGCCTATGCATTGAACCTAGAATTTGATTTTCTTAACGCTAAAATATATTTGTGGGGTAGTATAAAAGCAAAAGCAGACAGGGAAACTGTGGGTATACACGTTACAATACTGTGAGATAAAAATGCAAGGATTTAATTATATCGGTATCACAAGCTGACTTTCACTGTGGCAATCAGCAGCATAAATGAAACTTTAAAAGATATTTCAAGTTCTGTGTCTGATATTCTGGTTACGCACCACCAGTAATGTTTTTAAAAGGCCAGCCATTGCTACCAGTCTACAAATTGAAAATTTTTTTCTTAATCTATAGTACGAAATATTTCACATAATTTAAATAAGGGAGAGAAGATCCTCTTATGAAGAAATTCAGCATTTACAATCTAATATAAACGCACTGAAATGTCAAAAATGGTTAAACCTTTATGATCTAACACACTGCTAAGCTAGCAAAATGAAAACCAGGTGGCTTCTACTACAGGTTCAGTCAAGTTATACAGTGCTTCCCCTCAACTCCAGTTTTCTCCAAGAAATGTTTCACCATAACTTTACCCGTGAGCATAACTCCCTTTTAAGCATAATAAACTGCACATTGTCTATTCAATGGAGATTATAATCTCTGTCATTTACTACTATACTTCAGGCATGTGCTGCTCCTGGTTTCAGATACTTCATACCCACATTGTAGCAGACACTGAAGTGGAAGTTTTTGCCTTGTCATTTGTCCATGAAAAACATCTTTAGTCTTAGCTGCTCCAGGCTATGCACTAACCCTGAGATAATACAAACCATCTCAGCTTGAATGAACATCATCTAGATCCTCTCAAAGCAAAGAGATGAGCAAGTGTCCTCTGAGCCATTAAAAGAAAGCTGTGGACTACAGCAGACCTGCAAACCAGTGTGTCAGTGGCCAGTCTAATAACCATGAAATGAAGAGTTTAAGAAACATTATCACTGTGTGCTAGCCACAACCATCCGTGAGAGCACCCTCTGCCAGATTTCCTCTACTTTTCTGACTCTATGTACTAAAAGAAGAAAGAGGGACAAAAATGTAGGTCAATTATTTTTTTTTAAGTTTGCTATGCTGCAAATTACTGGCCAAGTAACCTCATCACCCAGCACAGACAGTGCCATATCCTATATCTACAAACCACCCCAGGCAATTAAGCTATCTCAAAATCCTTGCAACAGGACTGAGCAAGGGCTAGCTTGAAGAAGTATCTTATTTTTCTGTGAGAAATTGGCACACACAGAGAAATTTCTGGAACAGAAGTTTCTTCTACCTATTCCTACCAATGCAGTACACAGTCAATGCCCAAAGTTCACCTATGCCTGGGATCTTCAGGGGTCATGGGAACTCACTAAGAGTTTCCCAACTCTCCTATAGTGTGAGTGAGGTTTTAAGGAGACAATAATCTGTTCACCAGAATGTATCCCTCTCTGATAAGTCAATCACAAAGGTATTGTATCTGCCCCAAACATCTGGAATCATTCACAGAAAGAACGTGAAGAAGAGGAATGAGGAACTCTTTTTTTTTTTTTTTTTCTCTAACCTATCATCAGCCTGGCTGCTGCTGAAGAAAATCATCTCAATTCCAAGTAGCTCATGGCTGCAGGATGACACCACTTCACCAGGCAGGGTTGGCCGATGTTCATCATAAAGCACTAGTAATGTCACAAGCCTCCTTAAGGGAAGGACTAAAGCACAGATGGGAAAATACACTTCCATTCTTTTTGATCCTTTACTCCTGAAATCCACAAGAACCAACTCTTTTTGCCACCCTCTCGATTTCAGAACAACAGGTGATGAGTGATTTCATGTATAATTGTGTCAGTTGCCTTTTAACATTTGTAGATCAACTGCATATCCAGGCCCCAGCTAGCAATATTTTCTTCTCACCCGAAAACTGGCTTTGATGTATTGTGTGTCCAACACAGTCTGTGCATACTCACAAGTTTTTCCAACACACCACATCCATTTGGTCCTTCATTAGGCAGCTTTTGTTGTTTGGTTTGTGGTTTGGGTTTATTTTTATTTTTAAATTTGTTAAGAATGCGACCAACCAGACCGAGTGAAGTCAAGTTTCAGAAATGCACATGGACCTCAAAGCAAGCCTAAATCACAGATGACCTTACAATAGATGTAGCTGTGACAGCTGAGATCTAAACTGAAGACTATGTAGGTCATGCTGGGAACTTAGAAGAGCAGTATGTAGAGTTTGCAGTCATGAAACAGTCTCCACTGAAAATGCTGATATGCCAATCCACTATCACTGGTTTCTTGGATTCTTTTTCAAACCAAGATCTCACAATGGCTGTGACTAAAAACCTCCCATTATCTGGAAGAACTCTTTCATTGTGGCTGAAAGTGACCCAGTTCCACAGCTGCTGTCACTTCTCAGCCCAGCTACCTCAGCACCTCAAAATGAAGCCTTTGGCACTTCAGAAGAGAACTGGTACTGAGCACTGCACCATGACTGTAGTGACACAGGTCACCAGGCACCTGTCTTATTGGTCTTCTAGTTTCTGCATTGCTTCCCACCAGTATCCCCTCTGACCCAGCCACTGCAGCCTGCACTGGTGACACTGAGAAGGCCACCTCCAACTGCTGACCGAGGATCACAGACAACAGGGGAGATCTTCCTCGGGTCCACAATTCCCCTCTCAAAGCACACAGACTTGTTGAAAGGGAACCTGAACTTTTAAATGGGTTGATCTAAAACTTGCACTGTGAACTAAGGACTGGTCACAAGCACCACCACCTTCCACTCCAGATGCATGGAATGTTTCTCAGTTTTGCCCACTCCAGTACAAATACATAGCAGCATGTACTTAAGGGGGAAAAAAAAAAAGGCAATCCTCTCATCCCTCCCAAGAAACTCTTTCTGAAACAAAACACTCCACTGCATACAGCTCTCTCCAGAGGGAGAGGATGAGACAATAAACAACACATGACAGATGTGAGTTCATTGCTTACTGCACTTGTGGAAGCTACTCAGATTCTATGGCGATGAGTGTGGTACGGAACAGAACAAGCGTATCTCGTTACTACTTATTCTTGATTTAAAAAATGTGGATAAAATTTTATTTAAAGCTGTTGTTGAAGGCAGTTACCATTGGGAAAAAAATCAAGCCTTTAGATCTGAGGACAAGTGGATGAATGTTGCATGACACCCTTATTATGCCCAGTGCTATTTAAAAAGATGCTACAGCTATCTGCAAGGATCTAGCTGCCAAATTTTCTCTTTCAAAATCCTATATAGGAGTATTAAAATTAGCCATAAAAATAAATCCAAGCTGAAATTTCTGGACATAAACTTTTCCAAACTGCAACTTGACTTAGGAATTTTTAGCTTCCTAAAGAAGTGCAAGAAAGCAGTGGCTTAGGACAGGATTTACACACCATTAGCCGTGCAGAGGAGCAGGATTTTTTGAAATCAAATAAAAACTAACCAAACAACCAGAAAAACAAAGCAGCAAACCAAAACCTAAAAGACAGTTGACACATTAATGTTTTCAGAAGTAATTATCAGGTAAAAAGTGGTAAGAAAAAGAGTGCTACATTCTGCTCATGCTTCTCAGATGAGGACTCCGTGTAATGACAAGGAAGATATGTGAGTTATTAAAAGGGAGCAGGAGTTATTTTGTCACATGTACTGACCAGTACTTCCACATTTAGCACAACAGTAATAATGACTTTTAGATGCCGATAATGAATTTGTTTCTTCACTCATAACTACAGCACTGTGTAGGAACAACTATTCAATTTAATAGCACCAAAGCACTAGCCTCTGAAGAGCTTGCTTGGAAAAACAAAAATTGCGATCATAGTAATGTGTGCTGGTTTTATGGTAACCCAAGTGACAGAAACAGGAAAAAATATTTTAGACATATTAAGCAACTGCTAAGTTAATGAAGGGGTATGAACAAAAGACATGGCATTTAAAGCACAAACTCCTTTGTAAATTCACTCTCACAGTTGGGGTAAAACTACAGGCTTTAAATATATTAATTTCCTTGTAAAATAGGGATAAATGTAATTTATTATGCTCATACATGCACATAAGCTAGAAAGATATGCTCACATAGTAACTTACTTCAAAGATTTTACTTCTCTCCAAATCCCTCTTTTTTAATAACAAGTCCCATAATTTAAAAAAAAAAAAAAAATGTGGTGGTGTGTTTTGGTTTTGTTTTGTTTTGTTTTCTTTTGTTTTTTTTTTTTAACTTTTTCATGAGGAAGAGAAGAGAACAAGTTGCTTAAAATACTTTAATTTCCACCGCCCTCTCCCCTCTGCCCCCTCTTTGATTTATCTGTCACGTTCCAGAGTACCTGGAATCATTTAACCTGTTTATAAAATACAGGTACTTTCAACTTCACTTCCAGAAGCAGGCACAAGGGCAAGTCTTCTTGTTTAAAAGGAAGAGGGCTCTAGGTTCTCCAGAGATATTCTACAAAGTTTTCCATCAACCATTTATTACAATCTTCACTTTTAAAGATACTTGAAAATTTACAAATGACTGAGAAAGCTAAGAGTAAAGGAGTTGTAGCAGAAAAAAAAAAACAAACCAAAACCAGAAGGAAATGCTAAACCAAAAGCCTCTCAAGACTCTGAAGTTGTTATCTATTTTTATTTAATAAACATGCAGATAAACTATTCTGTATACGGCCACTCATTTCCATACAATTTTCCCTTTAGGAAAAGGACCTCATGTGTGTAAAGCCAATCCCCTCTCCCACTGCTGACCCATGCACCTTTGAGTTCTACTCCAGACATTTCATGTCCTCCTTAACTTGGAACTTTTTACACGGACGTGGTGGAATCACTATGGGCCACAGCAGGACTTTCTGGTAAGCAGGCATCAAGCAAATCACTCAATCAGTAGCAGGGGAGTCTATCTTCTATTTATTTCTAATTCTAACTTATTTATTTCTAAGGCTGCATGCTACTTTACTTCGCCATCTTTAGGAAAGGAGGGAGAGGAAAAAGATATTCATACCCAGGAAGGGTATGTGGAAAAATTGCTGTCCTATGGCCTCACTCCAAGTAACTCCAAGGGAATGTTTACTCACTTAACGAGAACAAGGCTGGCACTTAACCACTGACATTACATACAAATGTGAAAAAAACCCAAGCAGATAATGCCAAGGAGCAGTGAGCTGACTGTAGAGTATATAAATGGCTGGATATCCACTAAGTTAAGTACAGTGGTTCAACAGTAACTCATAATCTTATCTACTAATGGAAATAGTTGACTGAAAGTCAGTTTTAGCAAGAACCTACAGTGCTGTGCATACTGACAGAACCAAGTTATTTACATGAAAAGTTTAAACAGTGTAAGCCCTCAACTAAGTTAAGAAATTGGTTGGTAACATGATCGTTTAAATCTAATTTAAATAATGAATGCTTTTGAACACTGAAATGCAACCCATTCGTAAGTACAAGCAAAATAACAGCTTCGTATGGATCTTGCTCTTAAGAAGCAAAGGCAAGTGCCCACTCCATCAGCTCTTTCCATCTACTGAAATCAATCTTTAGAAATTTCATTTTGGATATGTGTATGCTGCTGTGGCTAAAATGGACCCAACATTTCCATTATAAACTGTAATTCTCAGGTGTTTATAACTTAACTATAAAAATTCCCTCCAGCAAGAAACTTTGCATTAAAGTTCTCAGTCTGTAAGATATTTCAAAAAGATTACTTTCCACATTGTTATTCCAGTTAAAATATCCAAGCTAGTTTACTGATTTAAGAGAAGTGTCTGTCACCAAATGCCTACTTTTTGGAAATGAAAATTTAACAATTGATTACTCTAGGATGCGTGCAATGACATTTGCAATTCTTTGAAATTAGGACAGCTATGGTAACAAACAGTTGATAGCTAAGGCTACTTTAAGGAGTAAGTATTTTCGATTGGCAAAATTAACCTTCTATAGCTCCATCTTAAATAACAAAACAATAGCACTTTTTTATTTTCTTTCAAACTAGGCAGTAAAGATTCCATTTGCTGCATGGTCTTTTCCCCACACTTAAAAGCAATCCTCTGAATATGTCTCTTGAAATCCTGGCCACATCATCACCCACCCCAACAAAATCCCAAGACATCCACAGCTTATGGGCACAGTCCTGCGAACACTTAGGTCTAATTAACTTTGTGTGCACAAGTACCTCCACCGAAAGGAACAGCAGCCTACATGTGCTCACAAGCTTACGCCACAGGGCCCTCTCATGCATTCGTTTCAAAAGGACATTACAGGGTTTAATAGAGGAATAGCAAAGTCATGCTGTAGAATTTCGCAGGAACAGTACAGCTATAGTTTTTTCAAACTAGCTCAAAACATGAGGCTTCTATATTATACAGACTCAGACCAATTTCTATTACATGCTGCTTATTATCTGCAGAATGAACTTGTCGATTTGCATACGACTTTAGCCAGCCCAGTCTGAAAATACACTGAAATAAACAACATATTCTTGGAAATTTAACACATCTTACTAACCCCTTATTTGCAAACACAAAGTCCTGAGCTGCAAAACTGTTCACCAGTTTTTAAAGCAGTTCCTATGTACCAGGGACTTCAGCCCGGGAAGCTGCTGCAGCACTGACTTTCAGATGTATACCTACCCACAAGTCCCAGAAAGCACTCAGTACTTCTGGAAATTAAGGATCTCACAATCACAGTGCACACATGACAGTGGCCCACATCAAGCAGACACTGTACACTGAAATCTCCTGTTTCTCGTCTGTTTTTCTGGCGATCTTTTAGTTATTTCACCACAGATTGTTAAGAGAGCGAACTCCTGCCTGCAATCAGCTTAGCTCTGAATCAGTGTATCTGTCTTCATTTTTGTCAATTATCTTTGTCTAAATTCCAGAGAAGCCAAAAGATCCACTTTAAAGAAGGAAAAACATGTTAAACAGCCTTCGATTTCACAGTTAATCCAACCTTGCAAAAACATGTGAACAGACACAGGACGTTGATTATATGGGTATTTTTTTTCTGTTCGGTTGGTTCCCCCCCCACCCCTGCAAACTGTTCCTAAAGAAGTCTTTATTTCATATACCTCTGAAGTCACAGAGCAGACACCAGCTGCGCTGTAAAATGCCCAGTCTGGCACTGCCAGGTAAAACACTCTCAGCTGAGTGTCACTGTTTTAACGTTACAACTGAACTCTGCAACAGAGACCAATTTTCTTTCATAAACACCCCTAAGAAAAAGTGATTAATGAAATCTAAGTTCCTAACCATTACAAAGTGCAAGTGGGCAACAGAGTCAACATAGTGATATGAAAGGAATTTCACTGATATTTAAAAGAAGCAACATAACCAGTAACAGCCGAACTACTCCAAGAATTGTTAAAGCACATGACAAAAGAAATTCAGTATTCACGATGAAAAGGCCAAAAGACAAGAGTGTACTTACTGAAAATGCAATTTCAGTTCCACTCAGTTCCTGAGAGCACAAAGTCCTTTAACCTGATTATACCTTTACTGTGGTGCCTCTATAATATTCGTCTTCAGACTAAATACACAAGTTCTTCTTCTTAATCTAAATCCAATCACAAACCAGTCTCAGTCATGCTCCACCCTTGCAATTACATATTGCTCTCAGTGATCATATTCCACCTTTTTCCTTCCCTCCTCCTTTTCCATACTGTAGCCCCTTTTATTTAGTGCTCTTCTGGGAGCATTAGCTCTCATCTAATAATCACATTAATTAGGTATTTTAATTTTGGCATTTAAACAACACAAAACTAGTTTTGACAAATCTTAGAATTCAGGGGTAACAACAACATGAAAGTAAAGCCCCTTTTCATCCAGTCTGAACATATATGAATTTCTAAAAAGATAAAAACAGAAGAAGAAACGTTATCCTCTTGCCATCTGTATCAACATGAGACCGTCCGTTCACCTAAGAGCTCTGTTAATTTCAGGTGCTAGTGCACTGACTTAAAGGAAATATAAGCAATATAGATATCCTTTTGCTTTAATAGCCGAAATACCGAGTAGGTGCACCAAGGTTTGCCAAGGCCAGCACATACTTCTTAATCTTCAAAGTAACTGCACCTTATTTTATATGCAATTTTAATATATATAAAACAATAAAAGGAAAAGTAAGTCTATTGAAATTGTAGTTTCTTCTAATTATGAATGCTATAAAATTAGCATGCTTAGTAAATCACAAATGTTGCCTTGCATGACTTTCCAGTGCCAGTCTCAGCTCAGAGGGCCTGGCTGGAATAAAAAGTAAAGCAATGGTATATCAGCAGGTATGTATCCTTAATAAAACCATGTAAATAAGCAGCCTTTCCATTGCATATTGCCCTTTTGTATTAACCCCTGTCGTCAAAAAAATGTTGTGTCCAAATAGAAACAAAGTGTTTACAATGCTGATTAGT
>VXBW01004367.1:23691-34153 GCA_013400375.1 Thinocorus orbignyianus
GCTGATTAGTTTTGAGTATATCTGCTAACAGCAAAATAATAAGGATCTGTACCTCTCTGAGGTATCTCAAGGGAAAGAACAGGAAAGTGACAACAACAGCATGTTGTGATACAACAGCATGCAATTTTTTCACAAATCTGCCCAAAGTCTGCAATAGTGCTGATGACTGGTTTTCTCTGGAAAATGTGTTTTCCCCTTTTTTCAATCCCCTTGAGATCCTTGACCATAGAGTTTTAACTGCCTTGAAAAGCAAAGACTGGGGGGGAGGCAAGGAAGAAGACAAAAATTCAGACTGTCGTGACTGGCTTTTTCAGCATTTACATGGCTGTATTTATATCACCAAGGTAATTAGGGCTTATTGCCCTGAATGCCGAAAGTTGTTGATAGCAACCCTGTGAATGACATTTGCTGCACGCAGTAAGGAAACCAAATTAAAGGCCATTCAATGTATTCAATACCTGCTTCCTTTATATGTATAAATAAAACCCCTAAACATAGATTAGATATAGATATAGATATAGATATAGATATAGATATAGATATAGATATAGATATAGATATAGATATAGATATAGATATAGATGTTTTGGTGTTTTCAAAGCTCAGGTTTCCAGGTCCTGCAGTAAGCGCTGACTGTGTGGACCAGTGGTACTGTGGAGATACACATAGGCACTTTGTATCACAGCATGGGTCTAAATTGTAGGGGCAGACAGCAAGAGGGATTAGCTTAATCTAGATTTTGGATACGTAAAATTGCAAAAAGCAGAATGGAAGCTGGCAAGTCTGGCTGCTGAGACCTCAAAATCGTGGGAAAACATTCTGCTGGCTTTTAGCCAGTTATTTCTTGAATGCCTCTCCCTCTTTCCACTTATACCTGCTACTGTTTAGAATAGTAAATCAAATACTGTTTTCTGCTGTTTAAAACTGGGTTGCAGAAAAATGTGAGCTCCATTATGCTGATATCTTTCTTTGTCTCTTTTTTTTTTTTTTTACTTACAAAATATATATTGTTGGGTTTTTTTCAGTTCCTGGTGACTTGATTTTCCTCTGTTTTTGGAATGTTTACCATCTTACTGTTTCCTTCAGACAGACAGTTTCTCCAGTTCTTTTTTTTTTTATTATTTTTTTAATTTTATTACTCACACAGCAACAGGGGAAAAAGCAAAAAACAATAATAATGTTTGAAAACCCTCTCCAGGAAACCAGATTGTAAAACTGCAAAATCTGGCAGGGTGACAAAGAAGGGGGGGGCCTTACATATTTTTAACTAACATTTTGAAGCTGACTGGATTTCCAGTTCAGTTGTTTAGAAAAAAAAAAAAGGAAAACGAACATATTTTACTTGATCGAAAGAGAGGGCTTTGACAGGGAATAGAGGGGAACAAAGGAACATGCTTGTATTGCGAAATTCAACAGAAGGCAAGAAAATTTTGCAAAAAAAATAATTAAAAAAAATAATCCATTGATAGGATGACATTTTCTTCACAGAGACTACACATTCCACTCTTTCACCACTTTCCAAAGCTCCTCATGTTTTTTTCCAGTATTTCAAATATAACTGAAGCCAAAACCCTCTCCTGCTTCTCATTTTCCCACCTTTTTCTGTACTTGACACTTGATTAGGACCGTCCGTTTCCCCAAGGAGACCTGCTAGAACACAGGGCACGAGGCAAGGGCTGAGCTGCAACGCTGTGTAATGGACTGCAGCCATGAAGTGGCTACTGGTGGCCACACAAGACCAGTCCTTCCCCAGAGCAGGCAGGAGCACTGCGTGGCTGCCGTACCAGGAACACGTGGGACATGCGGCTGCGTGGCACTTCGGGTGCAGAAAATACTTCTGCTTTGCTTTCAAAAGCTGTTTTGAAGGTGCTGGGGTATAACTCTCCTGATCTCCGTCTAAAAGCTTTCAAAGGTAGTGTTTGTTGTAAGGGAGGAAATGGGGAAACACCACAATTTTTGCCATTTGTGGGTGAAGCAACTAAATTCAGTAACATACAATTCAAGGCAGAATGACCTCACATTACATGATGCTAGTACCTACAGTAGGAGTCTGACAAGCTGTATTTTGCTGTTACTCATCTTCTACCACATTTTACTCCCTAATTTTTAATACAAAGCAAATAAAAATGTAATTAAATGTCTACAAACAGAAGTAAAACTAGTTCTATTTTGTGCAATTACTATGAAAAATCCACATATAGCTATTTCTCATAGAAGATACCTTCGGCACTCCACAAATAGCTTGTATTTGAAACAATGCTCAAAGCTGTGCCTAAAGTAGCTTATTTTGAAAGGTGTATAAAAGTTGTCTTGACTGAAGTGGAATTACTAGTCAATGAAAAGTAAAATGAAAAAAAATGGAAAAAAAAAAAAAGAAAGTCAAGCATGGATGCGACAGGCTTAAATCAAGGATCTGTATTTCTCTGCATTGAATTTTATGTTAATTTTCCAGCTATATTCACTTACCACAAACATTCTCATAATTAAATATATAATGTGACACTTCCGTAGACATATTAGGTAAATATCACAGACATATTAGTTAACATAAGACAGTTAAGCAATGTTTTTTAAAATCAGTTCCATGTTCCTGATACACTGATACTATGAAAAAGTCCTACTGTGAATAACGATAAATCAGTTTTCCCCAATTATACAAATCAGTAAATATATGGAAAAACTAATCTGCAGCCTATTTTTAAATATAGGTCTAATTACAACTTGTAAAAAGCAATGAGAAAAGTTTCTGTGCAGATAAATATCACGTAATTTTTTGCATATCATAACTTGCAAGTAAAACTGTGCTTTGCAGAGCAAGTCAATAGATACTGATGTGAAGATACAGTTTTGGATTACTTTTGTGGAGATACAGTTTTGGACTACTTTTCTGCCAGGTATGCATATAATAATATGCTATTAATGGGAAAAAATAGATTTCATACAAAGCATTTAAGATTAAGGAAGTCAACATTTAAAACACAGTACTTGCAACACTTCGTGAATGTTGACAGAACAGATTTGGTAGAACTGACTTAGAACTACAACTTGTGAAGGAGACTGCTTGGGACGACAGTGTTGAAGAAAAATCGGTAACAAAAAAGAGGGCACAAGCTAGTTATTTCCGACAATATTAAAATCAAACAAGTTTTTTTAGTGGACGTTAATATTCGCTTTATTTTTCATTACGCTACATGGGCCTAGCTACTGCTCAAAAAGAGACTTGCGTACACTCTGTATAAAACTAGGGAATCTGAGTTGCAACTGCTTTGCATCAGATTCATATGCAAAGCATTTAAGTCAGAACAAACTTGATTTTTGCAGCAGTACTTGTTGAGACAGAATTCCCACAGATTTCAGTGAAACTCATCTGTATAAGAATTGCAGGGTGCGGCACACAGCACCTTCTGAGTAATCATTTTGACGTACTCGCACTGTGATCATTTCAATTTATTTTGACATTTTATATTCTTTGGTTAGCTTTAAACTTTCAGTGCAAAGCCAAACCTCGTAAACACTAAAGAGCGTAGCATGAAACAAAGTGCTGCAGGCAACAGCCTTGCTCAAGTCTACAGAGGTTGAAGACAGCACATAACATACTCCTAACCATCTTGTTCATGGTTTTTATCACTGAGGACATCTGCGCACTGTGTTCATTCTGATGTAGGGGTATCATATATACTGACGAGGGTCAAATTAATGTAGGGAAAAAAAACAAACCAGGTTTCAAAATACACGCAGAGCAGTATAACATGATGCTAAACTACATGCTTATAAAATGATGCAAATCAGTACAGGTCTATTTTCCAGCTCATAACACAGATGATTTTGAGAAACAAGCAGGAAGTTACTACAGAATCTAAACCAGGAAAGCATACAAACAATGCATTAGAAATATGTATTACTAAGGCATATTAAGTCCTGTCCAAAAACTTATCCTAGTAAATTGACTTTAGATGTCTCTAAATACTTTATAAAAACAATTTGTGGCTGTGTAGGCAAATAGACACATGCTAGACCTTGACTTTTGCAATGGGAACCAGCCATATTTGCGTGAGCAAACGGTGAAAATAGGAACTTTGAAAGGCCCTGTATGGAAGGCTTACAATTTACATCTTCGCTATAAAACCAGGATGTAATGTATTGTTACGATAATTCATCCCATGAGAAAATTAAGGGTTTTATTTATACACACACTGTGAAGCCAATCCTGACACCTTTACAAATGTTTTTGTTTGTACAGTAGTGGCAGAATGGGATCCTTCTCTCCATTTTTTTGGACTATTCCTTATTGGAATTGAAAGCTATATCAGATTTAGACACTCACAAGCCCCCTGTAAGAGGTGGGAATTTGGGCTTCTGAGCTACAGGAAATATGTCTACAGTTTCTATGTATTTCTAGTTTTGCAAAAGGATGACTGTACTTTTGGCATATGATCTTGTATGCAAGAATTATTTACCAAATCGAAAAGAGAGGCTTAAACATTTACAGTGGCGCTTAAATACTCTTTTCCAGATAAACTTCCTTTCTGAAGAAATGCAACATTAAAATAAAAACAAATAGATAGTTAGATTAAATGCGTTTGGTTACCTCAGTTCAGCCCCTACTAAAAAATCTCATCCATATCACAAAACCTGCCCTCACAACTGGCAACCCTGATGGGCCCAGGGACTGAATAAACATGGAAATTGAATTACACCCACTTTCCTTGTAGGTGGTCCTTATGGATTAGCGTACCAGAGTGTGTCAGAAGTTGGCACCTCTCCTGTCCATGATGCATCTGTTCCATGGACACAATCCTTCAGACTGCAGCCCTCTCAGTATGACACTATTCTAAGGAGCTAAATAAAATAAGAAAAGAAATAATCTCTTCTTTGAAAGAGGAATTTAAGATAAATGTCTGTTCGCAATAGACATTTGCAATAGGAACTTCTCATTGCAGGCTCCTGCTAATCTCATTTAAGCATGATTTTGTTTCCACTCAGGAAGCTTAAATTAATTTATCCGTTCCTGAAAACTGTTACAGAAAGATGAAGTATCCAGTGGCTCACAACTACAGTTCCTAGTTAACAGCCAAATTTGCTACAAAGTCAGGTTATGCTGAAAATTTGTTTGCTTTAGCTACCATTACACAAGGGATTTATACTATTACAGTTTTCCCATTACATTCAGTTTTGAGACTTGCATAGATTGCCTAGAGACTGAAAAGCAGAGGAATTCAGATCCTCATGCATGCTAGATTACCAGCTGCAAGGAAGTCTCTGACATATTCCCGGCACTGAAGAGACTTTGTTGTTAGGGCACCTCAGCCATCAGACTGAGAAGTCTGATGTGATCTGATTTCCCACTATTGTCTGCTCTCTTGTTCTGCAGATGATGAAAATAACAACAACAACAACAATAATAATAGTAATAATACAGTAAACTGTCAGTCCAGGACTACTGTTTAATTTAAAAAATGTGATGGTAATTCATCCTGTGCATGGAAGACATCGTTTTGGCAGGACAAAAACTATGATCCAAAATGTCAAAACAGGTCATTGTCTACAAAGCACAAACTGAAGCCTCCTACTGTTTTTCAGAGACTTGAAAAATAATTTTTGAATAACAGCAAATCTTCTGCTCAGCTGTTCCATAATTACATGGAGGACTCCATCAAGTCAACTAGAAAATCAATACACCTGGCTCTCTGTAAAGTTTCCTAACTCCAGGACTTTTCTTCCACTGTCCTTTTCAAAATGAAAGAAAAATACTGACAGCCAAATTAACACAATGAAGTAAGACAGCCAAAATCATTCTTTGAGGGATGTCTAACTGGACAAAGAGTTCACTTCACAGGGTCAACTCTGCGCCTCTTTCCGTGCCACTCCTGCTATATATATGACGCAACGTATCATGAGATAACCCACAAGCAAGCAGACTTCTAGCATGATACAAGATAGTGCTTTGCCCTTATGCAAAAATTCACGGTGTGGCTAGCATCGTTGACACTTCTTTTAAAAAAACCTAGACATTTCCAGTCCTCACTTTGGTGGGATCAGCCATGGGAAATGCTCAAGTATCATCCTCACAATCAACATCTGAAGTTCGATTGCCTGCTACTCCTAGCTGATATGACAAGGTTCTCCCTGCAAACTTTTCATTTATATGCAGAGGCTGTTATCTATGAATGGCAAGCAACCCCCCACCTCATTTTCTATACAGCTTTCTCTTTGAAAGAAAAATGTAACACACAGTTCAGAAAATACTGTAAGGTGAAGCTGGCTGCACTCCTAGAAATAAAAAAAATTAAAGTTTCAGTAAAACCTGACATCTCCCCATAAATTACACCTCAGAGTCTCCAAAACAAACAGGAAAAGATACTATTACCTAACGTCTGAAAATTCAGAGAATACATTCATTCATGGAAAATACTTCTGCAAGTGAAATGAACTGAAATTATTTCCTCTGCTTATTATGTAGTAAACAAGACGTTCAGGTACCTTTTTAACCTGTGCCTTCCTGAAAATAGTGCGGTTTTTTAATCTATCAAGGAAAGCAAACATCGGTCTTGGTGCAGATGTTCTTACTAGCACAAAACCATGGTCAACAAGACAGAAGAGCACACTGTTTGTACAGAGGCATGTTTGATCCCCAACAATTCCCGGTCTCATATTAAGACAGCTATCCAAATTCATGCTCCTGAGGTAAAAACATCATATTGTCCATATTTCCAAGTGTGTTTTCAGAAAAATATCCTTATTTGCAAGCAACATACCCAGAATTCATTCAACGGTAACCTTAGTGTGCAATTTAATCCCATGACAATCACATCATTTTTCAGACCATTCATGTGGCTGTGACTGTAAATGCAACTTTTGTGGCCAGTCCAAAACAGGGACAAGATCAAAGGAGCTATATAAAGGCAGCTCCACTGCGGTGACATTACACATTTTGACTATAAAATTAGACTACTGCTTCCATGGCCACAGCTTTCACTCAACATCTAAGTTGTATAAGGCTCCGTAACACCTGAAGTAACCACAAGTTTCCTTCTCAGGGAAAGTAAACCTCAATAATCCCAACATTTGCTCAAAGGAAAGCACTGTCACGTTGCTTTACATCACAGAAAAAGCATTTTATTTCAAAGACAGCAAGGATCTGCAGAAACCTCCTGCAAGATGGAAACATACTGTAAAGACCTTTTTCTTACACAGTATTATTCTGGCACACAACAGGGTTTCTGCTCTTGGGAGGTATTTCCAGGAGAGCTGGCACAAACCTGCACCCACAGGGATCTCCCTCCAAGAGGCACAGATCTGGTGCATGATATTGACATTTTGGGCAAAGTGTCAGTCCTAATTGTATGTTTAAAATAAAAGCTAAGTGCCATCAGATCACAGCAGAGATTAAAGCCTGTGTCTGTGCTCCTGTCTGTTTTGGCTTGGCCTGACAGCCACACAAATAGGTAACGAGCTCATTAAGTCTGTTAAGACACAAATTGGCAGTAAATAAATAGAATCAAGCATCAGTAGCACGGACACTTTCTTCTCCCAAAGGACCATATAAGGTTGGTACATATTCAGCACTGTATTTGTAACTCCAAGTTATAATAAGTACCATGTATAAGTACCATATAATAAGTACCATAAACCAAAGAGTAAAAGTGTACATAATGAAAGAAACAATTGCTGTCACAATGGTTAAAAGAAGCATGTATCTGTATATTTCTAGAAGATCAGAACCTTAGTGTGCTCATTTGGGAGTTAAAAAAAATAAATTTACATAAGAATTATATTTAATATGTGGCCATTAGATGTTAGATGGCTGGGATCCATGGACTATCAGTGTCTTCTGGATGGCTCACTGACTATCCTTTTGTTGTGGCAGGCTATTCAGCAGAAATAGAAAGCACAGTCAGCATGGCAAATCCATGTCAACTTGCTGAAAATCGGCTCAGAAGCATCTCTTTTTGGATTGGTTCGATGACTGCAATTTTCATATGAGTCAGCAGGCAGAGAAGTAGGTGTTAATTTAGCAGCCAAATTATTCCAGGATATGTTTCTGTTAGCTCAAGCTCGTTTGCCATTCCTGTTACTTCTGCACTGTGTACGTGAGTCACAATTACGCAGCACACAAAATCAGAGCAAGTTCTTTAGAAGTGGCTATTCCTTTCTATACTCCTTTCATGTCACTACTGAACATGGTTGTACATAACTCTGCATTATCTCTGCATAAAGATAACCAAACAAAAGCTACATTCATATAATCATTCAAATGATAATAAATTGTACCTCTGTCAAATAAAATTAATGCTATGTTACTCAATTAGACCCTCCAAACACATAGTATATTTAGCAAAAATAATTATTTAAGGGATTGTAGGTTCAGAAACAAATTGGTACATCCAAATATGATCAACAGTAGTCAACAACAGCACGGAAACGTTATTTCCTACATGGGAGTTAGGCTAGGAAAAAAGCCCAATCCTGAAATACTTCACAGTTTTAATGTGAAATCTGGAAAGAAAAACAACAGTAGGTATTCCTACTTGAAACACACTAAGAATACTCTAGTGGCATCACTTACTTGTAATGAACTATGTATGATATTGAAACCAATGACATTTGTTTCAGACTCTGAAATAGACATTTTACTCCTCAGCACAGTGGCCTCAAAATGATTGAGAACATCATTTCAGGAATGTCCACACCTCATAGTTTGAAATGGTTGCAACCTTCATATTTTATTTGATACCAACATTTCAGGACTTTCAAAAATTTTTTAGAAGTTTAAAATATCAGCAAAGAAGGAGCAAAACGAGATATTTTTAAACACTCAGGAACGCCTCTCCACAATTTTATCTCTTTCCAGGTTTGCTTCCTGACCTTGCCACAGCACTCAAAAGACTTAGTGAGAAGCCTGAGAGAAAAGAGGAGAAACAAAGAGACTTTACACAAGTCCTCAGAAAGAATTTTGCCTCTCCTTTACTTTTCCTTAAATAAACCCTGGTTACAAACTAGAACCATTATTTTTAATACCTCTTGAAAGTGGCCAGAAATAGATTGTAGCCTCATGATTACATGCTGGGGGGAGAGGAAAAGAAATACTGTGAGCTACTAAATCTGCCAATAAAATTTTGAAGCTGGGAGCCTTGTAATTCTTCCAATTAATCCAGTTTTGTCATTTGGTTGCTAACAGCAACCACTATTTGAATCAGCAACAAAAAAGCAGAGGTCCAGCCCATGGCAACTGACACTTTGACACACAATAATGCAGAGGTAACATATATTTTCATACTGACCAGTCTAAATACATAATAAAGAAAAACAGTATTCACTTGATGCTGAAGCCATCTCCCAACAGAATAACTTTCCATATTATGAGGCTACAGAGAGTTACACCTTCTGGCTACAGTGCCATTCCTCACTGACAATCATACAACCAGAGGATCATCAAGCTCTTGAGGTTCTGAGTGGGCACAAGGACAAACTCCACAGCAGCATCTGCTAAAATCCTGGCCCCTTGCCTTCCAAATATGGTCACAGTACATGGTAGAGTTTGCATGCCCTCTAACAGCTGGTTTCATGTAAAAATTAGTTCCTGCTAATGCAACTGAAACACAACAGGAATTTTGTTTTGATGCATGATTTACTATGTATGTAAAGGATCAAGAGTTTAGGAAAAATACAGATGAACTTCAAGTTGTTTAGAAGTTAAGAATTCACATCTTCCCACAGTGGAAAACTATTACTTCTGAAAGCTAACAAACACACTCCCCTGATCTTCATTTCTAGAACAAAGCAAAATGAAAGTATTCAAAGTTATTATAAGCAACCATATAGCAAAGCAGAAGGCCCCTCCTGACAGCTTTTCAGTTTTACAGCAAAACACTGATTCAGATAAGGTAGCTTACTTAGCATAAAGATAAGGCAGGGCCCTTTACCTGGGGAGGAATAATGCCCTGCACAGGTACAGGTTAGGGGCTGACCTGTTGGAGAGCAGCTCTGAGGAAAAAGACCTGGGAGTCCTGGTGGACAACAGGATGACAATGAGCCAGCAATGTGCCCTTGTGGCCAAGAAGGCCAATGGCATCCTGAGGTGCACCAAGAAGAGTGTGACCAGCAGGTTGAGGGAGGTTCTCCCGCCCCTCTACTCTGCCCTGGTGAGGCCCCATCTGAAGTCCTGTATCCACTTCTGGGGTCCTCAGTTCAAGAACGACAGGGAACTGCTGGAGAGGGTACAGTAGAGGACCACCAAGATCATTAGAGGCATGGAGTATCTCTCTTATGAGGAAAAGCTGAGGGACTTGGGTCTTTTTAGTCTGGAGAAGAAAAGACTGAGGGGAGATCTGATCCACACCTGTAAATACTTAAAGGGTGGGTGTCAAGAGGAATGGGCCAGTCTTTTTTCAGTGGTGCCCAGTGAGAGGACAAAAGAATACGGGCACAAACTTGCACGTAAAAAGTTCCATCTAAACATGAT
>VXBW01004367.1:34207-60255 GCA_013400375.1 Thinocorus orbignyianus
GCCCTTGTGGCCAAGAAGGCCAATGGCATCCTGAGGTGCACCAAGAAGAGTGTGACCAGCAGGTTGAGGGAGGTTCTCCCGCCCCTCTACTCTGCCCTGGTGAGGCCCCATCTGAAGTCCTGTATCCACTTCTGGGGTCCTCAGTTCAAGAACGACAGGGAACTGCTGGAGAGGGTACAGTAGAGGACCACCAAGATCATTAGAGGCATGGAGTATCTCTCTTATGACGAAAAGCTGAGGGACTTGGGTCTTTTTAGTCTGGAGAAGAAAAGACTGAGGGGAGATCTGATCCACACCTGTAAATACTTAAAGGGTGGGTGTCAAGAGGAATGGGCCAGTCTTTTTTCAGTGGTGCCCAGTGAGAGGACAAAAGAATACGGGCACAAACTTGCACGTAAAAAGTTCCATCTAAACATGATTAGGAACTTCACTTTGAGGGTGGCAGAGCACTGGAACAGGCTGCCCAGAGAGGTGGTGGAGTCTCTGTCTCTGGAGACATTCAAAACCCACCTGGACAAGTTCCTGTGCAACCTGTTCTAGGACGACCTGCTTTGGCAAGGGGCTGGACTGGATGATCTCCAAAGGTCCCTTCCAACCCCATATCATTCTGTGATTCCGTAGTTAGAGCACAAAAAGCAGCAAGTTCTAAGCTTATACCAACTTCAGACTTGGAAACCAGAGTAAGAAGATTCATGCACAAAGTAAACCACTCCCTCACACCTCTCATCACATTCTCAACAGGACATGGCAGAAAAACCAACAGAAAATAAGTCTGTTTTGGTCAACAACTGTGCACAATCTGGGCACTATACTTCATTTAAAAACCAGCAAGTTTTGAGGCATCATTTGGTCAAGTGTCCATTAAGCTCATTTAACAAAGGACATTGAAAAAACAGAGAGATGGTAATTTCTAGTGACAACCAGGAATCAGCTAACCACTCCAGATGTAAGATACCTCTTTTCATGATGCATAATTTCAGATGCAAGATTCTACCCCTATCAAAATCAAAACCAAACCCCTATTTTCAAGCAGAAAGACATTTTACAGAAGTTCCATTTATCTGCCACTGGAATGTCACAATGAAACACTTCACAATGTCAGTGGGAGAGGATAGGTTTCAGCGTGATCAGCTTCAGCACAAAAAAAATCCCCCCATTAATAAACAAATAGCATAATGGATCCAAAAAACCCTGAAAATCCAGAAAATCTTTCAGTCCAAACAACACTGAAAGATATAGAAGACTTTTTTTGTTTTGCTTTGTTTTTTGACAGAGGGGAAAGAGACCACACTGAGGTGGGCTTCTACGTTGAAGCAAGAATAACTCTAAAGTACTGAATAAATTGCAAGCTGTTTCCCACAGTCATTGCTGACAGTAGGGTCCTTGAAATAAAACTTAATTTTGTGTCAGTAGCATAGAGAGGAACAAAAAATAATTCAGGAATAGTCTTTGACATCAAAACAGAGCTGGAAGTACTGCTTAACAGTCAAACTCTGGTCAGGAGTTTTTTCCAGTGCTTAATTCTGAATATGTTGGTATTCAAAGCACACTTTCTACACCCTGTTGTACAGACATTCCCTACGCAAAAAGAGGGTTGAAATAATACACACTAGCCAAACCATAACATATTACACAGAGGAAAGAAACAGCCATAGAATACAGTGGGTATTCTTGTGCTGTTCAGCCTGTGTGGCAAACGAACACATGACAAGAAAAAGCAGCAATTATTCTCACATGAACAATTAAAATATAAAAAAACCTTAGGCAGTTTGAAAAAATTCTAGAGCCATACTTCCAAAGTGATCAGTAGTAAAACTACATTTTTTCCCCTTCACATAACTTTCTCTCACAAAAAAAGTTCACAAACAGTTCACCTACAATTAAGATCCATTTCTGGATGGCATCACTACTCACTGGCTCCCCATTTCACAGAGGATCTGGTACATTTTTTTCATGGCAGAAAAGTACACCAAAAATGAGCACATTAAAAGAACCTGAACAACCTTTGATCAGGACTGAACTCTCTGCTCTGGCACAGATCCCATGTGCTGCTGTGACCAAAGTGCTCTGACATCAAGATCAAAATGCATGATTAGAGGTATTTTAACAGTTGGACTTAAAAAAAAAAAAAAAAAAAAAAAAAAAAAAAAAAAAAAAAAAAAAAAAAAAGAAAAGAAACAAACAAAAAAAAGAAACAATTGCAGCAAGAAAATTGCTTCAATTTGTGTCTTGCTACATTTTTAGGTAAGAAGACAAAACCTTTCTTCCAGGATTTCACTTCCAAAGAAATGTAGTGTTCTTTTCTGGTTTGTCTTGCTTTAGTGAAACTAACCGAGAAAATGAATAGGGACAGGGATCATTAATTCAGGGCTGCTGCAGTGAACTTTCACCTAAGCACAGGGAAAATGGATTCTAGCAAATCTTCTGTCTGGGAGATGATGAGGTTGCACAATGCACATCACAGAAGAGCATCCCCAGATCATGCAGTCAGGTTCTGTAGCTTTCCTGGACACTGCTACAGTGAACACCATGGTTTCACTTTAGTCCAGGCATTCACCGACACCACAGAAGAGCTGTCATTTCATCGTGTCTGAGACCACCAGCATGCTGGATCAAAGTATCTCTTTGATGAGTTTTCCCACTCATTGTCATTCCATCCACCCATTCACCCTACCCAGTAAGTTCTGTCAAAAATCACAAGTCCCAGAACAACTTATTTAGCAAAAGTTTTGGCATTTTCCCCATAGGTTTATGTTCCAAGCTTTACTACTCAAAACATACGCTGACCATACTCCAGCAGAGTAGCACCATACTGCTTCTCTAACCTCCCTCCTCCTGTATGAACTAGATGCCAAACTAAAGGGTGGGGATTGTTGACACACATTTTACATGTGTCACAGTGATGCCATTCTGCTATGCGTGTGCCAGATGTGAGGGGAGATGGTGGCTGGATGTCGATCGCAGTTGAAGCAACATCTGAAATAAGTCCGCTCTTCTGAACATCAAAGGCTCTAGGATCTTGCAACTGGACTGTGAAGTGTTGGTATACAGCTGAAGCATGCTTCAGGGTAAAATAAAGAGTTATTGTTGTCTAAATGCATCAGTTAACCTTCAGACCACAGCACAAACAGACTCTTTAGTCAGATACTGGATCTTTATACAAAGCAAATAAAGAGTTAGCTTAAATGCCAAAAAAGCTGCTAGGAAAGCCAAAGAATAGTGAAAGGAACTAAAAATAACAATGAATGTTCTTCGCAGGAGGGATATAGGGATAATGACAAGACCGCTTCTAAGGACCACATTTTGTTTCAAGATACTACATGCCTGCAATTAAGAGATGGTGTGAACACTGAGTACATCTAAATATTTACTTGCCTTCTTTCCTTCTTAATTTTTGGTATCAAAATGCTCAGGGCTGCACTTTATTTCTACCCCCCCCCCCCCCCCCCCAAGTCCCTTTCCCCTGCTGAAATCAGCGTTCCTCGGAAAATGGACACAGCAGACACTTTTTAAAGCACTGACTATTAATAAATCAGTGGACATCTGTATTGCCTGCCTTCTCTTCCTTCTTAGGAAACCACCACATCTCTTATCCTAAAACTTGTATTTTGAGTGAAATGGTTTCACTGTGAAATCAAAAAAATTCACCCAAGACAGATTCTCTCATATCAGCTGCACTACTTTGATGAAAAAAAAAAAATCAGATCCGTTCGATACAAATTTTCAGCACTGCTCAGCAAAGCATCGTGAGGACAGGCAACAGCAAACACACCAGCACAGTCTTACTTTTAAAATCACAAATTAATGTTTGATCGTAGCATTTTCCAGACACAAAATATAAAGTAATTCACTATACTTTGCATTTACCCAGTGGTTCTCTCATCTAGACAGGTCAGGCTTTTCTCACAATCCACTCCAGAGATCAAAACCTTTTTTCAGATTCAACTGGAATTGAGTAAATATATCTGATTATTCTAAAATTTAGGTTCAAGATTTATTCTCTTGTATGTATTTTCTGATCAGAGATTATTTCACATCATTGTTTCTGACAAGGAAAATATTGCCAAACTACACTGTTAAAGCTGGAAATCTTCCAGTGCCTGACAAATCATACCACTACATTCAACAACTCTCTAAAACAGATGCAACTACTCTGTTCAACAGCACCAAGCATTACCAGGGTTCCTCCTGTGTTCCTGAAGGGGCACTGTGTTCCCTCATTTGCAAGAAAGGGAGCCATCTATAGCCTCACCCCCTGCCTTGACTTTAGAAGGCTGGTCCTGATCTTTGAAGGACTTGCCTTCATTAGCTGGATGACAGCTGATGCTGTACACGGGGTGGAACAACAGACAGCATCATCATTGCATGACCTCTTGGCCTGCAAAGCAATAAAACATACTGCACTCAGAATCTGCCAGTTGACAAAACTACAAGGTGCTTCTGCGATGAATGCAAGGATTGATTTAAAGCAGTCGTTCTTCACATCTCCCATGCTTATTACAAGGGAGAAGTGTATCACTGCAGCTCTCCCACCCAGCTGAGAAACAGAAATGAAGAGACAAAACAGTAAGAAAGACAACAAAAGAAAAAGGGCAACAGAGGACCAAACAGACAGATGGTGACTGCAGCCCCCCAAACCCTTTGTTAAGTTCCCCACGCCTATCAGATCCTCTGAGAATGAAAGGATTGGATAAGAAGAACAGAAATAACATTTTCTTTCTGATCTTGTTCTTTTCCATTCTTTGCTATTAGCTTAATGAGTTTAATGGTTCATACCATGGAAAACCACAAGCCACTTCTTTCTCTGAGTTTTGTATGGAAATTTGGAAGGAAGACGCATACTCATGAAAGAACTGTCTGTAGGTTCTGACGAATTCTGAATGCTTGCTAATGTGGAAAATACTGGAGGGGAGCTGGGGAGCAGAAAATGGAAGACTCTCAACTGACTTAAATGGTCACTCAGTTATTCTTCCTGACAGCTGCAACAGGCCATAGCAGGCAGAGATGGGCATCTTGAAAATGGAGATTAAAAACTTCCACAGTTAATGATGCCATGCCACCATATGGGTAAGCACATACCACCCATATGCACATATGTAGCTTAGCACAAAATACTCAGAAACAGTATTTTCTTCCTCATCCATAAGCTGCCAAAGAAGGATGTGAATCAGCACACTAAAAATCCTAGAATGGAGTTAATGTAATTACTTAGTATCACTAAGAATGAAGGTTTTTCTGTCCTTTAAGGTTGTGCTCATTATTAAACAGAACCTGCTTCACAGGCCACTGCCATTTCAGGTGGAACAAGAGAGACTGGCACACTTGCTCTGTCCACACAGATAAGACTTCCAGGTTCCAGCTATGATGGGCTACTATTTGTTTTACCCAAAGTCACTAAGAATGTTAGGTTGCCTCTATCTCTTCCTCTTTCCTGTCGCATACCAAAGTTTGTAGCAGGGAAATGGAGGACTGGTAAAATTTAATAGGATGAATGTAATAAAAATCCTCCCTTACCAGGGTTTTCCCGAAAAGGAAGTTGAGTTTTTACTCAAGTTCAAGTTACAGTTGTCACAGCATTTTTATCTACACAGCAGCAAAGCAGCTGAATCAAGAATAAATTAAAAACTAAATTATTTCTGTTACTTTTATGCACATTAAAGAAATAGGTTCTTTTTTCTTACCAAAGTGTATTTCATCTTAAACTAATGGATGTACCCACAGCACGTTTAATTGACTACTGTAAACCACTAGACTATGTGAAAAATAATGTACCTAAACAAGCTGGGAGGAGTTTCCACCTGTGTTTTAAATTAGTGTGTAAGACAGTCTGTCTAGCTAATATTATTCACATGCACTCCGTGGGACAGGCCAAGCCATGTGCTTCAAAGCTGGCTCAGGACTCTTGGTCCAGCTTTGGAGCTGGCACGACTTTTATAATGACAACCTGGGTGAAGCCCAATGCTGATTCTGTTGAAATGAATCCACATGCAATATCACTTATCTTTTGGGAAAACAAAAGACAAAACTCCAGACTCAAACATCCTTTTTCACAGTGCTGTTCCTTTTTCACACCACCTGATTTGACTTTTCTTAAAAGCTTTATTCACAAACGAAAACTAGGAAATAAATTACTAGCAGATTTTGCATTCCCTTCAATCCCTTTGCAAGATATTTCAACAATTAGCCCTAGAACCTAAATTAATCTAAAGGATCTCATCAGAATGTAATCACTATATTTGCATTTGTCCTATCCTGTACAGGCTTTGCCTGATCATATTATGCTATCTTGTTTGAGGGTATGAAAAAGCAAATTACACAGTCAGGTAGTTTTGTTCATGAAAAACTCTGCAGTGAAACAAGAGTACCGAGTCATGACCACCACAAGAAATAAAACTGTATTTTCCCCTTACACAGACTTACATGCAGTAACTGGATGCGTGTCCTGTGGTTGACTGTAAACTCATCTGAAGTTTATTCAGGTCCTTCTAGGGGCTTTCTACAGAGACATTCCCTGTGTCTAACAAATCACAAGCTCTCTTTCAATGGCATTATTTATTGACTCTCCTTCCTTCATCTGGCTAGTGTTCACTGTATTTGTTGTCTCTGCCACCTGCCTTTCTGTCATACCTGATCTAAATAAGCCAGGTTACTAGAGAAAACACGGACAAACACATACACACTGAAATTAGCTTTAGGTGAGCATGTGTGAGCAAACAAGACTAAAATAATATTAAGTCCTTTTAGAAGGTGAAAGACAGCATCCATAAAATCTGAACAGCAACTATTAATACCACATTATCACAAGGTCAACCCCTGCAATTACCAAAGGAATTTCCTGGGAGCTGATCAGCTTTCTTCCTCTCCTCTGAAATCATATGGGGTTGTCCTTGAAGCAAATATATCACTGTAGGAAACAATTAAGGAAAAGGGCAAAGCGGAAGAAAGAATGACTTGTGTAATTTAGATAAGTGAGCTTGTGGTTGCCATTCAGAGCCATGCAGTGGTGGAGGCCTAAATTTTCAGATCTAACCTCTTCTCTGGTAGCAGTGCTAGAGAAGCAGGAGGTAGGCCAGCCCCTAAACTTTAACAGAAAGGAGAGAAAAACCCATGTTGCACTAGGGTGAATTCTCAAGTCAACTGAGGCATGAGCCACCAGCTATTCACAGATCTACATCTCAGAGGATGTTAAGGCTGAAGAATCCAGCCTAACCTGAACACAGTCAGCAAGCCCAGGGGCTGTAAGATCACGGCTTGACATCCTGTATTGTGCATGCATTGCCATCCTCCCTTAAAAAGAAGGAATACAGAATGTGGAAAGTTATTTGACAGTTGGTATTCAGGAGCTCAGAAGACGACAACTGGAGTAAGCCAAGCAGAACAACAGGAATACTCCTCAGCTAACGCAAACTTTTCTAATAGTGAGTAAAAACAAAACCAAAAAAACCTCAATGGAAAACTCTCAGACTCTAAAAAATCGCTAGTGAGCATTACAGTTTTAGGGGAAGTAGGTCCTTGCAAATTAATCTGATTTCATTCTGTAAGAGTTGGGAAAAATATCTTGGCTAACAGCCAGCGAGGAACCATCAGTGAACAGAGATATTGCAGAGGGCATCTGTGAGGCCAGACACACAACTTCTCCACTAGGGAAAAGGAAGCCTCACTGGACTCTACTCAGAGCCACCAATTTCACCACAGAAGTTGCATCATTCAGCTAAGGATGCAGGAACTCCACTCTCCACTCTCAAGAGCTTACTGCACTGTTTAATCTGAAAAACATAAAGTCTACGGGAACCCCTAGGACACCCAGGAAAGTTCCTTCACTGTAGGTAACAACCACCATGGAATAACAAACACAACAGCAGAAAAATTCAAAGCCACTGTCTCAGTAACCACCAGCAGAACACTTGCTAAAATCAGAAAAGGCAGATTGAGATGGAGTGACTCTTGAGAAGGAAAAATGATTTGTCTGAACTGTAAACTCTATCTTTTACAGAAACCCATCAAAAGCTGGGTTAAATAAAGCACAGCATCTTGTGCAGACCACTGAGCAGCAACACTCTCCCAGAAACATGCAGATCTGGCACACAGATGTCTGATCTGGTACACATTAGCCCAAACCTTTGCAGTTAACTTATCATTTTGTCTCCACTGTTACAGATGTGAAGCACTAGATAATTTTCTACGAAACCAAAATACTGACTATATCTGTAAAGAACTATGAAAAGCAATCCAAGCCATTAGGCATACCTAGTCCTAGAGCTGTGCTATTGTAGTGTGGCTGGACAATCTTTCTAAACTGAGTTTCTCTGTAGTTGATGCAGAGCACCAAGTTCTATATTGTCTACACTGCACATGCAGTATATTGCCACTGTGCTTTTTAGGTTACATGAAGTTTACACCAGTTCACAGAGAGAATGTACGTAGCAACATTTGCTTTAAACTAGTGTAGTTTTATTCCAAGAGTATGGGTGGCTTTTTGTTACACAAAATACTGCATTCTAACTTGCATAAAGTAGCTCAATTACATGGGTTATGAAGCATGGAATCACTGAAGCTTAATGTGACTTGGGACTTAACAAACCCAGTTCATTCAAAACAGAGTATTTCTCCATCACAACTGATGGACACACATGCTTTTCTCAAGTCCTCACATTTAAACTCCAAACTCAAAAGTAAACTTAAAACCACAAAAAAGAATCGCAAAGAACAAATCTGCAAACATGAATCCAGTGGCTGCATTCCCAGTAAATGTTCATATACCGCTTCCATAAAACTTGCACTAATTTCAGCTAAATTTGAGCTCTTAAATCCTTCTGTCTTTCTCTCCACTTGAAAAACTGAGAGTCCTTCCACTGGGATATACTAAATGGGGACTTACTGTAGACAGAGGCATCACGTACCTGCAGAGAGATTGCTTAAGGACTGAAAGCCTACAAATAGTACATTGCTGCAGAACTATGTTGTCCACATTTGAAATAGGCTCAGTATTAAAATGTCTGTCTGACCAACACAAGATAAAATAAGGTTTGGGCTAAAAAGGCTGCTTTTACACTTTCATGCACTCAGCTTCACAGAACAGCATGCAACAGTCTCTGCCTTTTGCTCCCATACACAGACACCTGGTACAAATAAAATGAAAAGTGAAGATTGAGCTTCTGACTTAAAAATACGGGATTTGCTGAATCTTGAATGAGATTAGGTTTTATGATTTTATTTACCTTCTCTTTTTCTTCTATTGATAAAGGTCATAATTTGAAAACAAAAATAACTATCTACTGACATTTAAGCAGAAGAAGTTTAAATTGGGCCAACTGGCCCATTAAAATATAACCAAGTTACTATCAATCCACAATAGAGGAGTGCCTGCTAATGATCTCTTCTATGAAAACCTACCTTCAATAATGGGCATTGTTGATTGACAGTGCAGTATTTTGTATCTTCATTGCCCCATGAATACACGTACAAAATATAAAAAGCTTCAGCTTTGTGTCTTTCAGGAGATAAAGAGGAAGGGGAAAGGGAAAACAGTGACAGTTTAGGGCCAGAACCTAGGAAAAAGCACACTTGGCATTTTTTCTGGTATTTGTCTTAAAAGTTTCCTCCATGAAGATGCCCAATTTATTGACCTGATCCCTTCAGAGCGTATAAATCGGTAGCAATGGGGACTCAAAAGAAAATATTTAAAAGCTTTCAGCCTTTTAGCATTAGTTTACAGTGAGGAGCTGCAACGTACTCCATGCTTGTGTGGTACTGGCCAGAGCATCCTCTGGAGAACTACTATGGTTACTTCACAGCACAAGCGGTCAGTCAAGAAGGTTACAACAGGTTGGCCTTCAGAGTCAGCGGGGAGAAATGCAGACACTGCCCACACCCTCTGCATATCCTTGTGCACCTAGGGATGTGGCACCTGATGATCAACCTTCAATCCATCTGGGCTGTGGGATCATCCACTCTCTTGCGGAAAGTTTGCTATGCCCCTAGCTACACCTTTTGTGCAAGAGCAGTCAAGTTGTAAGTGGAGCTCTGCCCACCCCCAGCCATGTGAACCTCCACAGGCAGTGAGCAAGGACAGCTGGCAAGGACATCATGTGGGGAGGAAGGAAGCCTTCTGTGGGTGTTGAGTACATTTGCTGTGGACCAACCCACCTTTTCAGAATTAAATCCACATCCTCTGCTGTCACAGACCCAAATGTGTGTGTGGTCTTACCAAAGCCTAGTTACTTTTCTGAAACACAGATGGCACAGGAGAAGACATCGTTCTTGTACAGGACCAAGCAAAGGCTTAAAAGGGATTAATCATGCTTTCCCAACAAGGTCAAAAAGCAGTACTATAAATTTTCTTTTAAAAAATACCTCCTTTAAACTAAAAAAGGTTGTAATGAAACCAATTAAAAATCGACAATCACATTACTTAAAACACAGTGTTTCATCTTGATTTTGGCAGAGGACAAAGTCAAATCATATATATAGAGACAAACACATACACATCCTGTGCCTTCTTTAAGAAGATAAATATGATCTTAAAGCTTCCTCCAGCCTAAGGTAAAATCAAAACTTGACTAGAGTTCTTTGTCAGTCCTACTCCACTAATATAGTTACATTTTTTTAAGAAAACTATACTTTTCTTCCACTGTTTGGCCTTCACCTACACATTTTACCTTCTCAAGCAATAGCTTCAGACTTGTATTTTTCCACTATAAACTGACATCAACCCAAAACCTGCCCCTTAACTATTCGAGGGCATGTAGGCACAAAAAAATTATTGTCCTTCTAAGCAGACTGGGTGTGGTACTTGAATGTTGTGCATTCCTTCAGTTAATTGAAAATTATATCTTTATTTCAAAGGTTCAGTAAACAAATGGCTTGGCAAAAAGGCACTGAGAAATAAGCCAGGAATAACTTATTTCAAATAACTTTTATTTCAAGTATGCCATTAATATATATGTTGATACACAAGAGAATTTGTGGTGCTGTGAGCCAACAACCTCCTTCAAAAGGAAGAGGAAGAAAAATCAGAAAGTAGGGCACTATCAAAACCTAAGAACTTGACAGTGAATCAAAGTGAAGATCCATAGGTAGAACTTTACTAATCTCAGTGAATCATCACAAAATTGAAACCCAGATCAATACAAATTAACAGAAATTCCTTCTGCCCCGTCCCCGCTGGTTTTGGTTTTTTTTCTTCTCCAGAAGACCCATTTGTGGCAACCATGTTCATTCTCCAAGACATGCTGTGTCTGCTACTGCCATGCAAAAGTTCCACAGCACAAGTCTGAGGAAATTTCCAAGCCTGTATCAATACTATTATTATTTCATTTGTTTACTAAGATGCACTTATCTGGGGAAAAAAATTCTGTAGTATTGATTCACACAAACTACATACACATTCAGAAACACTAAATACCATTTCAGGAGTTCTTGAAATAATACCAAATGGATTACTAAGAAGTCAGTTAAGCATTAAGAAAAAATGCTTATATACTGAGATACGCTGACTTTGAAACAGCCTATTTCTTCCCAGCACTGAAAAACAATAGCCTTATTTTTAGTGGCTTTTAATATTGATTCTTAAGCCTCCTTTTTATGCAGCCATGCTACCACAATTTTCAACAAATTTCAACATTTGCTATCAACTCTTAAAAGTAGTATCTCAGACTGTTTTTACCTTGTCTATTGTTACATTCATAGATTTGGTTCTTAAAACTTAGGGCAGTCTGTTTCTCAGTTGAAAGAGATGGAAATTTTCAGAACAACAGAAAAAGCGCACAATAGAGAAGGTTAATTTCACCTAAGAGCTGTTGGCACAGCTGATCACATTTCACAACAATATGAATACAAAAAACTGTATTTGCATAGGGCTGTAAGAACAGCCCTGCGGCCTGCAGCTCTCAGGAGCCAGCCCGGCTCTCTCATCTGCTGTCATAAAAAAAGCAGAAACTATGAACACAAATTGTCCTCCATGCTGTCTGGTCCAGACTTCAAGCTGCAGGCACGCCTGGTTTGTCTGTTGGGTTGAAGAAAGAATTTTCTCAACAGTTCTACTTTAATGGTCAACGGGAAATGCTTCCCATGATGCACTGAGTGCTCACTGTGTCCTTTAGACTGGGCCCGTCTCCCAAAACTGTTGGTTTGTTAATTCTTTTAGTACAAGAAGTTCAGAAACTTGGAATAAAATCTCCGTACTCCCCACAATCTACTTCCGAATTTAATGTCAGAGAAGGGGGGGAGGGAGGAATTTTAACACTACTATTAAAAAGAAAATATGTAGTTCCACTGGCCACAATTACAGCTTTTCAGAAAGGATGTGTCACCTGCAGAGCAGGAGCTGCGTATGTGCTGTTCCCTGGAGGTACTAATTAATTTCTCTGCAATACCCTTAAATGCTAGCCCACTCCTTCCAGTAGCTGCCACACTGGCGTGATCAGATTAAACAGGATTTTTATTCACAGTCACGAGGCTCCTCACTGCTCTCTGATCTCAGCACAGAAGGTCAACTGCATAAATACCAAGCAACTGAAACTGCACAGTTATGACCAGACATCCTGTTTGCTGTGAATTCTATTTTTAATACTTCTATGATGTTACTAACAGGAACTCCCAGTTAACCAGTTAGCTTTTTGTTATAATTTATCCTGCATTTAGTTAATCTGAAAACACTCTATAAGAGACCCCATTGTGTACAGGTTCTGCTTCTCACTGATAGTTTTAAGGTACCTTTTCCCCATCAAGCTCCCCTCTCCTGCATTTCAGGAGCCTTCCAGACTGTTCTCAGAAGCAAACACAAGAGGTTTTCATAAGGACTTCAAAGGGGTTCCCCTGCTACCAAATCTTAAAGCAGTATAGTCAAAGAAGATCATAACACTTGGCTTTTGTATGCTAGCCAAGACATTAGAAAGAATACAGAACTTGAAACATTTTATGCCAAAATTTCCTAGTAGTGACCTAGCCAGGAGGCTATGAAGGTTGAGAATTGCTGTGCACCCTCAACACCCACCAGGAGATGGGTATTCCCATCTGGGACAAAGCCTTTCTAAGCAAGGACAGGTATGCCTTCCATGGAAACTGACAGCGTGGATCCCATCTAAACTCAGGTTCCCCTCCCATTCTGGCTTTTCTTAAACTATTTCTTCCTCCTCTTTGAGATAATAACAAGGCATCTCTCTCAGTCCTCTCTCAATTATTTGCGGTGTGACTGTAAATATTCATCCACTGCTTCTTAGTAGATATTCTCTTACACACACTTCAAGCTCAGCAGCCCCTGCTGAAAGGCAACCAACTACCTCTTGCCCTCCCCCAGTTTACCAACCATCACGTCAACTGACCTAGAAATGATTTTAATTTTAAAAGAACTATTTGACTGAGCATTCACATCGACTGGCTCATGCACAACCCATTTCATCCTTCTAGCTTGCTCAGCTCAAACATAACTTCTGTTCCCCATATGGACTGCAGGTTTCCAGAATGAATCCTAGACATTTAAAAAATGAAACAAATAACACTAAAAAAAAAAGAAAAAGAAAAAGAAAAAGCCCCAGAGTGAAAACGGTGGAAAACTTGGTCTTTCTTCTTTTTGGGGGGAATGCCTTTAAAGTCTGCTGCAAAATATACAAGGCTTAGACAATTAGCATCAACTCAGATGTTAATGTGTATCCCTAAATCTACCCTATCCTTGGCTTTTGCTGAAACAATCAAGAAAGTGTTTTAAGCAATACCAACTCTCTTGTTAACTGTTTTAGGAGTCATTCCTACTGAGAAGGAACAAAGAATGTCTTACCTCACCCAATACACCTAACAATCTTTAGATACAGTTAATTTTTAGCGATCGCCAATCTTGTCCACACTTAATTCAAGAAACTAAAGTCTCTACATAGGCACTGTTCTCGCCAGAAACCAAATCAAGTTATCAAAACTGTCAGTATGCTGTAAAAACCTTTAATCTGAGTAAACATTAAGAGTTGCTGCATTGCCATTTGCGTAAAAAAAAACCTCTATTCCTGAAGATCCTTTTAATTGAAAGGCCTACTTCAAAAGCATTAGTCCTCTGAACATGACTGCACCCTCCTGGAGCACCTAAAACAACTAGGAGAGCTACTGGATAGAGTCAAAGTATATACTGGGGTTTTGGCCACAACTAATGCCCCCTTCCAAATTATGATCCTGTTTTTATTGCAGATGAAGTGAAGATAGCTTCACGAAGTGTCATTTGTGTTTGAGCTAAAATGAAACCATCGCATTTTTTACACAATTTCAGGTTTTATGTTCCAGCATTGTCTGTGCATCCAAAAATGCCTAAAATCCTTCATAAAATGGACACAGGCACATTCATGAAGAAATGATTCTCTGCAGTTTTTATTATATGACAACAGTATTTTCCACAAGAACAGATGAATAACAGTACAAAAAGAAAAGAAAGAAGGATAAGTGTACCGGTAATAGCACGGAGTTGCTCCATACAGAAAGATCTGTTTGCTTTCCATTGATTCAATTAAAAAGAACAGAACAAGCAGACATTAACCTTTTATATTTTCCCTCTTTCTTTTCATAGGCAAAACAGAAAAAAAAATACTTTTAAAGAGGTTTAAATCAGGTAAAGAACAGGTATTTGTTACAACAGTGTATCTATAAACATTCTCTGGTTAGAAATGGATTTTTGCTCTCATTATAGCCATTTTTGCAAAGGGAGGAAATAAAGAGATCGCTGAAACTCAAGTCTTCCCTACAAAGTAATGAGGAAAATTAGGGAGGGAACATGGTAAGAAACCATGTGAAAGTGCAGGCAGATGGGATATGATGCAAGACAGGAAATGAAAATAAAAAGGCAATGTGGTATGGTGGAGACGCTCACTTAATGATTGTTAGCTCATTTCCCTCTGAGCACCCAGCGCTGCTAACCTTGACACCAGCAAGGAACTAATCTAGCAGAAACCACGGATAAGACTTGAGCATAGACAGGTGACCGACTGCCAGAATTTTCAACATTTTCTTCTCTAATCACACATCAATTTAAACTTGTCAAATATACAGTTATTTCCAAAGCTTAGCATGTTTTGAGTTGAAAAAACCCCAATTGTGGTGTGATGCGGTGATGAGGTATTTCAAAGTTTAATGGACATTTCTCCTTGAAGTGGTATGGATCAACATTTATTTTATGATTCAAATTCGTAACATAACCTGAAATAGTGGCAGGGATAGCTGCAGCACCCTTCCACAAAGAATCGTACCAATACAGCTATAAAGCAGGCCAAGGAAACAAATGTGAAGTCCATTTGGCCATTGCCACACTACAGTGTATTTCAAAAATAAAACTGAAGACTAAACAGAAAAAAATCCACCAAACAAGCCCAAAATATTGTCTGGTTGAAAATACATGGAATAGCTGTAGGAAGCTTCAGGTATTTAGAAAAAAGGAGGAAGTCCTGTTTTGGGGTTGTTTTTTTNAGTAAAGAAGTTTGAGGGTGTTTAAGATGTAAAAATCTTTTAAAAAATCTTAAACTTTTAATCTTTGTCTCTTCAAATCCCATATATAAGAATGTTTTTATCCTGAATATATTTTTGACAAAGAAAACATACATGAAAACAGTTTGCATCCCAGTTGCCTGTTCTGTCAGTCACACGGTTCAGAAAAAATAATTCTTGTCTTGTAACCATGCCTAATTTAATATGAAAGTCAGAATTTCAGATCAAACCCTCAGAAGAACTCAGCTGGATTTACTGTTAAATCTTTGCCAGGACTTTGGAAAAAGTCTGCATTGCAGAACACCGACCCAGTCCACTCTTAGGTAAGCCAAGATGGCAATAAATTCAATAAACCAGAAAAAAAGCCTCTTGCACTATATGTTAGCTTCCAGAATATGGAGGATATCTTTGTAAGGGGATCTTTAACTTGACATTCCCCCCATATACATTTTCCTTATGTCCCCCACATCCTAACAATAGAAGCAAACATAACAATTAAGTAGCTGAATTATCCTCCCCGTTAACTTAGAGCAACTTTTACTTCTGTGTCGAGTTTCACAGTGTTCTACAGGCCAACTCTGGGGCTATTTGTTATATTCCCACAGAACAGAAGACTCCCCGCTGCAAAATGCAGGTACTGGCTGAGGAGAAAAAACCTTGAGCTTTGACTTGCGTTCTGCAATTAGTTTCCTATTTCTACCTACATCTCCTCAGCCAACACGTGAGTAACAATGAGTATTGCAAAATCTTAAGGGTATTATTTGTGGTGATAATGTTTCATGCCTTGGCATTCCCCCTTTTCTGAGTTACAAATCTATAAAAATTGTAAATATAATTAGAATCATAATAATGAAAGTGATGGTATATTGAGCTAACTTCTCTCACTTTCCAGTTTTTCTTCTGTGTAATTAATATTGAGCTATTTTGTTGTTTTGTTGTGTTTTTTTTTTTTTTTTTTAAATCTGTAGATAAGTAATTCAGTATTCATGATTCTGTGTCCATAATCACACTTTCATAAACTTTAACTGATACTCTCAATGTTACAACCAAGTAAAACGCATATAATAGTCTTCAAAAATAACTTTTCATAGCAGATTCGTTGGGTCACAAGGGATTTTTATTCTGTCATGAAAAGACATTTTTACAATACTATAATAATTTGGCGTGTTCTAAGGTTTGAGGGTAATAGACACATCCAGATAAAGATGACTTAGGAAAAGTTAAGCTGAAAAACACTAGCTATTTATTGGTGAAAGAAATAATAAACACTAGATAGCATACAATGTAGAAACATCAAGTTGTATTGCAAGACAAATATGAGTGAGATACTGAAAAGCTGATGCCTAGCACAAAAAACAATTAACACTCAATTCTCTTATTTGAAACCATCAGCCATTGCTCCGATACCAGGAACAACAAACAAGAACTCCCTGAACCCTGTCACTACATCTACCGGTCTCAATATGTTCTACAAGTATTAGCTTGGCTTGACAAGCAACAGAACACTTAGCTAAGTATATTTTCAGATTACAGAGATGCAGAACCTGAAACTGCCAACAGTCTACATGGCACAGCTTATTTGTGGGGTAGAGAAAGGGTAGTAAGTTTCAGTAAGTCTGCGGCCTATGCATGTTTAAGACAGTATCTCTGTAAACGTTTTCCAGCTTTTAATGCTATAAATGGAACGAGGAGCAATGGTAGGGGTTACAGAAACAAAACGATGCACTCAATTCCTGTTCACTTTAAAAACAGGGACACATCAACTAAAGCAGCAGCACCATGACCTAGGTGAAAAGATGCTTTGGGACCTGTAGCTCCCTGCTCAGCAGAATGCTCAGGAGATACAAGCTAAGAAGGAAACCAGAATTCCTTATTCCTAATTGCTCAGCCATCTTTCTGTCAGAACAAATATGATGTCATAGAGACAACACAACTATGGAGCAATAAAGTGATCTTTTGGATATGATCATCTCACTAGACTGCAAAAAACCCAAAACCACTTACTGTGTTTGATTGAGACACACAATGAGAAGAATCAGGGATACATGAAGGAGCACTTCCTTCTATACCCAACCAGTTCAAGTATGACAATCCAATATAAATGGAAGCTTCTGAGTTCTTTCTTTAAAAAAACAACCACAGGCACCCAAAATAAAGCAAAAAATTGCAAGCATATGGCACCATGGAAGAGTAAACAATATTGTTTTCAGGCCTTGCCAAGGGATTACTGTTACATGAGGAAATCAAGGTTGACTTTTAAAAATCTAAAAATAATTCTAAGAATGCTTCCTGTCTGTACAAGAGAAAACAAATGGAAAGACTTAGTGTCTACACAGCATCTAGGTCACTGGTATTACACAACCTCCCTTTTTTAAAACACTTCAAACAAATTCCTATACAGGACATTCACAGGCTTTAACTGATTAAAAACAAGTGCAAGATAGGAAATATACCCTGGAAATACAAAATGGCTTGTTTCGAGAAAAAGTCTCTGTGTTCCTGACAAATCATAAGAGAATCTGATAAAAATAATACAGATGTTAAAAAGTAAGAAGTCGTATTAGAACAAAAGTATCGTATATTAATTGCTTGGATTGGAAAAAGTATTAAATGTACATTCTCTTTACATATCCACATCTATAAAATCAGGCAAGCTGAAATTGCTTTCCCCTGGCTTTCTAGTCTCTTCAAGCAATCACTTCTCCCAAATATGAATGCCTCTGTTGCTTGTGCTCCACAAAAGATAAAATTAAAAATTTTTATTTCCTTCTATTTCTTAATAAGCATTTGAAAACCAAAGAGGCTTACTCAAGGTAAACCCATATTTAAAAAAAAGGCCACATTTATCAAGCCATGGTGAAGGTAAATTTGCAGGATAACTTAGAACTCCATCTTGTGGGTTTCCCATACTAGAAACTGGCATATGCTCAGAGGGCACCTACTTTAACAAGCAGAAGAGGGATGGAGAAATAGCAAGACGCAGAAGGAAACTGAGCCTAAGGCAAATTGATTCTATAATTATCCTCCCTCGAATATTATGTTTTCCTTCCTTGTTTAAACTATACTGTAGAATATTTTTTAAAAAAGTAAGAAAATAACACTGTGTCTCAGTAAAAAGCACTTCGGGCAACTGAGTCAATCTCATTGACCCTTGAATTGAGTCAATACTCTTCTTCAATCAGCAAAGTGGTCGCTTGGAAAGAAGATCTTGGGGATTAATTACTACAGCCTGGTTAAGCAAAGCATTTAAATATATGAGCAGCTTCAAAACAGCCAAAAACTAGAGAAATATCTCAAATTTAAACAAAAACGAGACAACCATAGTTACTGCAGAACTGGCATTGAGGTGGTCATCTTTTCTTTGAAATAAACAGGATCTTGAGCATGGAAGCATTTAATACTCACTAACTTTATTTCATTCCTTTTGCAATACAGATGACAGAATATAAGGTAGACACTCATCAGGCTTCCAGGCTAAGTCCTAAAAGCCTTTTTTTTTTTCTCAGGTATTTGTGTTAGGAGTGAAAAAGGAAACCAGCTGTAAGGCAAATTCATGGGTGTTCACCACATTTGGAGCATGCAACCTGAACAGTACTTAGGATACAGTTCATAAAATCAAAACATTAAATTCTGTGAGAAGCACAAGTAATGAAATCCCACTTCTTAGAAACTTGTGTCTCATGACGAAGCTCTCTCAAAGTATAAAAAAAAATGTTTCCTGTGGTTGGGACAGTCATAACATCTTCCTCCTCATGCATCTGTTAGGATTCCCAGAAATGACGGAGCTCACACTTCGGCCTTGCCTTGATGTGGGCTTTCCCCACAGCCTATCATACAGGAACACAGAGCACTAACAAGCTTCATTGAAAATGCCCAATGGATGTCTAAATTAAAGGCCGAAAAGGGAGAAAGGCACATACAGAACAACATAATTGCCTTGAGTTTCTTTTCCATCAGCTCAGAATTCACTGCATAAACACTGGTGGGGCAGACATTTGAGAATTATTAAAAACTATCAAATACTTCTTGTTTTTCTGTAATTTTTTGAAAGAACAAGTGTTTTCACATTTTCCATTTCCTATTTTATTAAACACAAAAGGTGCTTTTAAGCAAAGGCACAAAGGAGCATGTCGTAGCCATCATAAATAGGGCTTTATAACTAGAAACAACAGAGTGAAAAATTATTGGCATTAATAGATCCCAGCAATGTAATTAATCTTGTTAGTATCATGTGATAACACACATGAACATCCCCCCAGTAAAATGCCTCCAATGAGACTGATTGCCAAGCAGTGCTCCATGACAGGGATACAATAATTCTTTCTACAAATCAGAAAGAAAAAACCTCTCCACTAAAACTGCCTTTTTCTTTCCTGTGCAAACTTGTATTTTACATTAAAGTAACCTTAATCTTTCACTGCTGCTAGCTTGGACAGCTATAATAAACAGTGATGTAATTATCTGTAACCTTTAAACTCTTCCAACATACGACCATGCTGGTCTGAGTTCTCCCAGTATAGAGACGGTCATTTAGGAGTCTGAAAGGCAGCGGGCACACCATCATACGTGTAGTGACAAGTTCCTTCATTGATCTAAAAATGTGGCCTGAATGTGAACTAATAGAAACATTCACCCTTTGACAACATAATATCCACCCCGGAGAATCAATGTGAAATATGTTATGCAACAACACCTCCTTGCTTATAGAGATGGGTGCTATTAAAAAGGCAACTAAGATGCTGACAGAACACTACTGCAAATAATATTCAGTTGATACTGAGGTCAGAACTGAAGTATTTTTTAAAAAGTTATTAGTATGGCTAAACCAAAATTTCCACTCAAATTTTTATATATCTTGTATATATAGATTTTTTTAAAATTTATTTTTTTTTACACAGACATAGTATTTTCTTGTTCTATTAAATGTTTCTTAAGTGAACATTGAAGCAGCACTGCCCTAAAAAATAATATTTTTTTGGCACTGTACAATTACAGCTTCCAAACAATCCATAAATACAGATATTTTTACCAGGATGGAAGACTAAATGCTGAAAACGTTTCATTTTGATGGCCTAAAGTTATATTCATATATATTCAAGGGGCAAAGTTTTTAGAACTACAGGCTCTGTTTCTCGGATAGATTAACATTTACTGCAATTCAGCTCTTGTACATGAGGTGGGTATAAAATTTTCCACCAAAAGACTTAAATGTTATCTGTAATGAGTGGAGGCCAACAAAGACATTTACAGGTTTCCTATGAAGCTCTGTGAGATTAACAGAATTTGGAGAGGTAAGGTACAGTAAATGACTCCACTGAACACTCTGAAGAATGCTTTAGGACTTCTTACCGTGTTTCTTTCAGCTGTTAAGCAGTATACAGTGCACAAGCTCAAGAGATATATTTCAGATTTGATCCTTGCTCTGATTCTCAGTTTGGTGGACTCAAGTAAAAACATTCATTTTGAGAAACAAAAACTACATAGCAATTCATTTTTTAAAGTAATTCCAATGCCTTATATGTTAATATTCCTGTACCTGAGTTAGCAGAAGCACATCATCCTGAATAAATTTCCTAGCTAAAAGTGCTCTTTTACCACGCTGTATTTGCTTCTCCCTACGTATTTTCTGCTGAGACTTCAGAACACTTTCTTCTTGAAGTATAACACCACAACGCATTTAAATGAATTAAAATATTTGTTTCCTGTGTTTCAGATACACTGGTGAATTTGTTGGTAAAGGACAATAAAGTTACAGCATTTAGCATTAGTCATACATATCACAACTGTTTTGGGTTTTTATTTTATTTACTAGAAACTTAACAGCTATTTCAACAGTCATTTTTGCTCTGGTTTTAAACAGAGCTTAAATACTGACAACTGTAAATCTCTGGAGCGAGATGCATGTTCCGTAGCAACAACCAATAGGAAAAAATAAAAGACAATCTCACTTTTAGTAAACTACTGGAAAAACTTTAAATACATGAAAACAGTATTTCTGAGAAAGCAGCAAAAATTATTCTGGGGAAGGTGAATTCTTCCTCAAAGTTTCAGTATGGAATCAAACTAAAACTGAAACAGACAAATGCAATTTCAATAATTTGCAGAAATCATCTTCCTTACCCAGTGTGTGTGTGTATATATATGTGTGTGTGTACATACATGTATACACACACACACACAGAGCGACGTTTTCCCTAACTACACTGTTCCCTGGCTATCTCATCCTGTGACACTTTTTCTATCACTGGAATACATTCAAAGCAGCTTTTATGTTTTAACACTGAACTTCATGTAAAAGTGAATTAGTGTCCTAATAAAAAGATAAGTTCCCCCTCAAATTCCATTGTGGATACAGACAACATGCCTACAATTCCACTAGTCTGACTGAAGGATCTTTTTTTTTTTTCTGCTTAAAACTCAGCCCTGGCATGGATAATGAATTTTTTTTCCAAGGAGGCACAGTCCAGCATAACACGAAAAATAATAACACTTAGCATTTCTATCACACTCTTCACAATAAAAAACTACTAATCAATTCTTTCCAAGTTCTGTTCTACCTTCTCTGATTTTCTCACATCAATAACATTCTGTATCGATACACATACTGATTGCCAGATGCACTGACCAGCTAAATGACACGGTGAAAAGCCAGTGTAAGACTAAATGAGTAAAGAACGTATGGAAATGGGAAGGATGACAAATGCAGAAATGCAAGGGGTGAGTAGGTTTAAACTTGTGTATGTGCCCGCACACGTTATAAAAAGAGTACCTACAGAGTACTACGAACAGAAAACAAGGTGAGAAAAAGATAACTTATGAAACATAACAAGTGACTGAAAGTAAATAGAAAGTAATGAATAGTACGGGAGGTGAACAAAGGAGGCGAAGGAGAATAGAGAAAGAGATGTGCACAAGAAGCAGGGAAGATTGTAATAAAAGCTGCTATGAAAAAGAAAAATACTTCAGAAGTAGAACAGCAATATGATTTGAATGGAAAAAAAAAAGCTAAAAAAATAAAAAAAGAAGAGAGAATAACAAAAGAACAAGAACTCTCTAGTTACCTGACCAGAAAAATCCTTCTCACCCACGGAATTTGTTACACTGCTGTAATCCATCACGTGTGGGTCCACACTGGAGAACAGCACCACACCTTTCTACACGAGCTTCCCCACTGGTTCACATGCCCCCTGAGTGCAGTTAACGCTGCCAGTTACAGAGTTCTTATCCAGCACACGGTATCTTCAAATGTTCTTTAAATGTATCAATGCATAGATAAAAGTCATCTCCTACAAACTTAACTGTTTAGAAGGCAACTTTTTTCAAGAAGCAATTCCCCGGCAGTTGTCAGCAACCTTTCCTCCACAATTCTGTTTCACTTATTCCATACAGAGTTATCTCTCTGTCCTAGATTTTGTACTTGGATGCAGAAGCAGTTGCTTTGATTTGGTGGTGTCTCAGTATAGCAAAGTCATCCATCTTGTATTACAAATAGGACTTCCTATCACAAAGAAAAAAAATGACAGAGGAAAATCGGACAGCACAGGCACATGAAAGTTTAGAAGCTACATTTAATAAGTTAATGCTTGTTTTGAAGGGATTAGCAAGATCAACACAAAGCTCAGTTTTCCACATGCAGCAAAATACATCAGTATCCTTATTTTATATGTGTGAGAAGAGCTAGTACCAGTTCTCTGACTTACTACTCTGCTTCTCACCTCCCTCTTCTCAGGCAGTGGTTTTATTCCTACCTCCGCTACTTTCTTCATGGGTGCCTTACTTTTCCATTATGTGTTTTTTTCTTTACTGTTCTCTTGTTTACCCCCAAAGAAGTACTTAAACTGCTGTATGATGCAATTCCTCGTCCAAGCCAACACGGATACAGGTAAAAATCAAGAATTCTAATGGAACAGAGGTTATCACCATCCAGACTGACTGGGTACCACACTGACTGGTAAGTCCATGTTGGAAACCTAGATGGAACCAACTCTGGCACTAAACAATACCATGAAACTCTGCCAGTACCAGGAAGGTCCCTCGTCCTTTTTCTTATCTCTCATCTCTAACTCTACGGGAAAAGTCACCACTGTAATGACCAAACTTCTAAGGAACAGAAAGAATCCCTCCATTGGTGCCTAGGCAACGGTTTCTCTACCAAATGTAAGGTTACTGTTACGCCTTTCCCTTCCCATGAAGCTAAGAACCCTGTCAATGCAGTACTGCGAATCAGCATTGCATCTCCAAGAACTACTAATACTTATGACTATTAGAAGACAATGTGTAAACTTGCCTTCAGTTTTAATTCACGTTTCTGCTCACAGACCTTACTCATGACTTATCGTTTAAACTAGCAGTGAGTATGTCTTAGGTTCACAGATTAGGTTTTGCATTTCTTAACCCGGCAAGCCTACATGCTTGAAGTCCTCTCTCACAGACCTTGGAGCAGAACCCCTCAACAGAAATGGAATTTTATCAGTACAAGGGGCTTTTGTGCTGAGGAAGCATTCTCCTACGAAAAGAGATGAGGAAGTCTGTAACAGCACAGGGTACCTTTAAGCCTACTGTTGCAGGGGATCTACTCCGTACCATTCAAAAATTACTCCATAAGGTACATAGATGGTAGTTTGCAGTAGGGCTATTTGTACCACCACAAATTCACACAATGATACATTATCAAATTCTTCTTCATCTTAACACAGAACGACTGCAAATACAAATGCTGCATGTACATGCAAATAAACATTCACATACAGAAATATAAACAGAAATGGAACTGTCTGGTGCAACAGTTTGTGCTATCCTCTGTTTAGACCATGTCATTCTAAGTGCAACAGCACAGAACATCCTTCCTCCGTGACGTATTCCAGTTATAAAATAAAAACGTAGCAAATGAAATAATTCTATTTGGTGGGTTTTTAACTCACCATGGAGCTGGTAAATCACCCGCACACAATAATGCACTTTGTAGGCATTTGTCATATACTGCAATGCCCATACTAAGGCAACACAACCCAGGAGCTGGCAGTCATGCTATCAGCAAGAATTTGGCTACAGAAACAGCAATGATTCATCATGCATTCTAGAAGCACTGTCGAAACAGCAAAACAACACACTGCTATTTTAATCCTTTAAAGGTAACAAGGACTTGAAAAATAATTGTAAGTTTGTCTGTAAAACCAAAGCAAGCAAAAAAGCCATGGTTCTAATAATTCATTTGGAAATGCATCTTTATTCAGATTTTATTTCTTCAGAGGACAGAAAACAGCTGATTACTTACCTCTCTACATTGTGATTTACATGCTAAACTCAACATTATAGAACAAATATTTCACAGTAGCTAAATCAAAAATTGCCACTTTAAAAAAGAGCTTAATCTAGGTTGTATTCAGTTTTGAGAATCCTTGGTAGTATTTTTTGAAATAACAATCCAGAAACGTTTTCATCAATTGAAATCTATATTGCATATAGATAATTTTCAGACTCACCCTCTCAATGGAGAGCTATCCGTGTAGTTGGAACATTTGTTTCAATGTACACATCTCATCTATTACTATCCCAATATCCACTATGAAAACTGTTTCTCAACTACCAGTATCCGAAAATTCGCAAATAGTGGTGCGGCTCCTGCCAAAACCTCTCAAGTGCTATTTATGTCTCTGATGAAAGCGGGCTCTTCTTCTCCGAATGTTCCAGATAAGTATAAATATAGGGAAATTGTGTCTCCTAAATCACACACATCTGAAAAGATTATTAATTTCTTTCCATCATAAATACATGGTGACAAAGGAACTGTATCAGTAACAGCCTTTTACTATCACCTTGTCGAAAAAGCTAAAGATGGTTTCTGTAAAGTTTAAGATGGTGTCATTGGAAAGCATTTTGGATGTCCCATTACACAAACGTGCATCATGAACCCTTACCTTCTGGAAAAGGACTTCATCCTGCTTTCTTTTCTTTTTGCCGCTTTTTCTGATCCTCTGGTTTGTCTGAATCCATTTTGCGACCTGGAGTTCAAAACCATGGTGCTTTTTTAGGAAGATGTGACCCGAAGCTTTAGTAAGAAGCTATAAACACAGTCGAGACATTTTTTTCCATTGCTTCACTGGAAAGAGGAAAAGTGCTTTTCTCATCTAGAACAACATGATCTTGGGCAGTCTGGTTAGTTACTTTTGCACGGTCAAAGTGCGAGGTGGTGCTCCTCATCTTAGAGCTTTCAGCTTAAAGGGGTTTTGCACAGAGAACGTTTTTGATGCCAGACTAGGTTACCAAGTGGAAAGTTATCACTGCAGCCTGCAAAAATCCCAGGGAAAAATCTCTGCGCTTTAATCCCTGACACCTTCTATTTCAAGCAAGAAATTTATTTCCAGCCACCCACTCGAATGTTGTTCCAGGCTACCAATGCCAAATTTAGACGGTGGGTTGTTACTACTTAACAAAGTAATAACACTTGGGGGTTCTCCCCGTCCCCTCTTCTCCCCCCAACCCCCGGAGTACTTTTTACTCCTAATACTAAAGCAATTATTCTCTTCTTAAAGCAAAAGCCTGGCGGGGTGGGGGTGGGGGGTGTCAGGTGGAGGGCTCAGGGAAAGCAGCGG
>VXBW01004367.1:69747-79981 GCA_013400375.1 Thinocorus orbignyianus
GACGAGGCCCTGGGCAACCTGGTCTAGCTGGGGGTGTCCCGGCGACTGCAGGGAGGTCGGACTAATTGACCTTTGGAGGTCCCTTCCAGCCTGGACAATTCTACGATTCCATAACCATGAACTGCTCCTCACATTTAGTGGAATTTGCCACTACCCTGTAAAGCATACTTCCATGTGTCTACAGTACTGTAAGCAAGAGGATAAGGTTCGTACGGTTGGCCCCTTGGCACATTTGCTGAGACAACGGTAGAATCAAAAACCTTCAACTGATAAAAGCTGAACCTATATAAAGATGTGCAAAGCAGACATCATCAGAACTGTTTATTTAAAAACATGCCTATTATAAGTTCAGGTATTGATTTAAATAACATATAATGTAATGAGAAATGCAAGAGTCCAGAAAGCACAGGGAACTGGTGTTTTGTATTTACCTTTGGTATTCCTGAAGTGTCGAGCCAATTCTGGAAGATACTTTCTACAGTTAACCCAGATCTTAAAAAAAAAAAAAAAAAAAAAAAAAAAAAATTTAAAAATTAGAAGACACATGTAAAAATACTGAATTTTCAACATGACAATTAACTCTTCAGAATCTGAGCAAAACTGAAGTCCAAGTATTGGTTGCAACGTAATGGTACTACATTCTTGGTTTTTTTAATTAATTATACCAGCAGATATGAACAAATTAAGAACAGATCAAGTTTTGTATGCTTAAAACTCAATGATAAATGCACTACTTATGAAAGTGTAAAGGTGATAACCTGCATTTATGAAACATGTAAAATATGAACAGGTGCTCTATTTCTTGTTGAGTGGATATTTGTTTCCTTTTACAGAAAAAGATAATACAGGTAAGTAAACTTAGCCTGAGGCATTTGAACTAGTATTTTATTATAGAAGCAGCCTAAATGTAGAGCTAAAATACCAAAGAAAATGAAATTAAGTACAAACTGCCTTAGACTTTTAGGTTTTAAAAGGCACTGCTGGATATTAATCCTCAAAGTTATCAAGTATCTAATATATTTCAGCTTCATATTTTCTGCACTTTCTTTGTATCCTGATAACATTCAGACTGAGGTCACAAAATATTCTGGAGCCCCAATGGGAAATACTTTGTCATGATAAAGCTATGTGGGACTGCAATAAGTAATTGCAAATTCAGAAATAATATGTCCACTTTTACTTTTGGAAGCAACTTCTGTTGCATTTACTTCAACTCTGATTGAAGTCTTCCCAACTTGCAAGGAAGCCACACTAAAGGGTGTTTATTTATGGGCTGTATCAGGGAATAAGAGGGATTTGTAAATGAATACATCAGCCATTTTTACCAAATGGCTTTTAAGCACCTTTAAACACCATAATTTTCACTATGCCAATGGTAGAGAAATCAATCACTATTTATGCCTGACATGCAAATGGGAAAACTAAGGCTTAGAGAACTTACAGAGTCTTGAAAGCAGTCAAGCAATATGTTAGTGGATGACTCTTGAACACATAAATATAGTAAAAATGTCTGTGTGTTTACCGATCATAGCTATTATATTTTTTAACCTTCTCGTTTTATTTGGAATTACTAACAATTTAAATTATTTCATATTAATATGTATAACGAGCACTTTTCCAGAACTGGCTTATATCCCAAGTTAGATATTCTAATCCTCATTGAATCCAAGATAAAAAATTCAGCCTCCATCTCCAAGCAGAATTATATGTTCACATTCCTTTGAGACAGAATTATCAACTACAAACTCTACAGTATTGTGCTGGGAGATCTGCTATCCCTACTCACACTGAGCAGTATTCTGAATGAGATCCATTAAAATGAGCAGGTCTACCTAACCAAACAAATTCTGCCAATGGGAGAAAATGATCAAAATTATCAGAGTCATCTCTCTGATCAGAGAGTCAGCTGGCTTCTCAATGCTATAATCAAAAAATAGGCAATCTGGTCTTAGTAAGCTTGTCCAACACATACAGGAATACTGCAACCAGACACCAAGTGCCTTAAACAAGGCCAAGTCTTGCCTTGCAAATACTGCCCTATGTCATTCAGCTACCGAAATATGTTTGCATACAGGGTCTTCAACATTATACTGAAAATCAGAAGAAGCTACAAATTAAAGAAAAAGAACATTCAGATTACAATAGCAATAAAGCTATTTCTTTACATTCATTTTCTATTAACAGTTTTCTTCAGGTTTTGACCAGTCATATCTTATGGTACAGACCAAGAAGGCTTAATGTAGAAACAGCACTAGGCTATGTGTTGTTGGTTAATATATTTTGATAGTTCATGCAATTTAGGTCCAAACTTAGCTTCAACAGTGTCTTTACATGTAAGGAATGACACACCAACATGGCTGAAGTGACTTAAAAAGTCACAGAAGGGATAATAATTCCCATGGAGACAAAGAAATCTTCTCAATCACTAAATCTGAAATGGCAAAATATGTCTTGTAACGATAGGAGATCACAGACTGTCACAGGCAAAACCAAAATTCCCTCTGATCATATCGTTCAAATAATTGCAGCAGTCATGCAGAACTACTTCTACAGGGCCAGGATCCTGAATTTGCAGGAAATAACTGTTCTACATGTCTGATTGCCATGGAAATAAATTTTCTACATATAGCTAAACACATACGCCATGCTTGTAGTGGTGTGCTGTTCTACACCGGAATGAATTACTAAATATCCAGATTTAGTCAGCTTTCAGTGGTACCTTACTATTCGTGCAAATTTATTAAATTTAGAGTATTTTACTGCCAGATCGTTCACATTATAATTACCTTTACCTTGCTACAGTGCTCTAAAAAATGGTGTCTAAGTTAGCTAGCTGAGTCCTTTCCACAGCGCATGGAGAAAAAGAGAAGTATCTCCAGTCAGTCAATTCAGCTTCCTTGGGATAAGATGATGTTTTTCCTTGAGTTCTTATTTCTGTGTGGTTACCACAGATGGTACATACAGGACTAGCATAAAACTGGACACTCATTTCATACAGCCAAAGGCAGATCAAGTGGATCATACCATTTATTCTGTCTCATGCAGCATAATCAGAGTAACAATTTTTTATTTGTTGTTGCATGAATCAAAACCAATACAGCTTACTGTTCCAATTCTGAAACAGAAATAGCAGCTAGGGAAAAATACCCTTATTTTTGCATTTAATTTGTCTTACCTAGAAATAAGAAACACAGTGTTACAATGCCAGTTTGTCCTTCCTCCCTCCTTCTTCCTGAAACTAAGCTTCATTTAAAGTCTGAGATTTCCTCAGAAAGAAAAAATCTATGCAAAATAATAACACTATAATTGCTTCATAGTTCCTTTGTCTAATATACCCTCTATTTCTTTCAAAGCCAACAATAGCTGATTTCAAAACTACTGGGTTTGAAACGAGCTTATGAGGGGAATTGCACTGTTATGACACCACAGTAATTCAGGCAGAACCACCACTAGTTGCTTGGTCTCTTCTGAAACTTTGACATTTTTCTTAAGGACTAAGAAAACAACACTGCTATTTCTCTGCCTGCAGTGCCCTCGTTTTCAGCTAAACACTTGTCATACAACCATATGCAGCTCTTCTTTGTTTGTATGTTCATACACTCTTTTTTTTTTTTTTTCCCCAATTTAGGACATTCTTGTTGGAACACAGCAAAAAAACAAAGGCAACTTGTTTAAGCATTTTACACTATTTTTTTCCCAAGTAAATTCGTATTACACAGACTACTGCAAAGCTCTGCTCTGAATGTGTTCTGAAGAACTGTGAACTCCTCAAAAAGGTTTCCACTAAATTGTTGGGCTTCAGATCAATCCCAAAAACTAGATCACAAACAGATTGCTACTTCAGAACAAATGTCCTAGGGAAAGGACACAGAGCCTGATATTTATAGAGGATGCAGTTCAGTTAAGCATCCATATTCAGAATGGACACTTACCACCTGCTTATGTTGCAGCTAAACATCTGTAAGGACTTAAATCTGGTGTGTGTGTGTGTATGTGATTTTCTGAATGCCATTCTGGTTAAGATACTGTATTTGACTGCAGGATCTGGGTTCAATTGACTAGCACTATAACAGAGCTCTTACAAGGCCAGATAAGTTCTTCAACTGCTTTGTACTACAGTTTCCTACTGTAAAATGAGAATCCTAGTATATCTATTATTTCATCCCTTGTCTATCTGTTTAGACAGCAAGATGATCAGCCTAGGAATGATCTCTTAATATATATACATACTGTTCATCATGAGATTCAATGCATCAGAGCAAGCACTGTAAAATACTAACATTAATAATAATTTGAAAATTAGCATTAAAGAAGATGCCTATATGTCAAGTTTTCACTGCACAAGGCCTGAAGGCACTCTACAAACTTTACCATAAACTTACTTAATTCTTCAGTCAAGGAGGAAAACTCACTTTTAGAAGAAGATGTTGTAGCAAATAAACAGTACACATGAAAGTGTGCAACATTTTTCTTTTTTTGTAAGATAAAAAGTGTGCCATATCCAGCTGAAAATACTTCAACAAGCATAACTTTTTTATCCGGATATATACATTCATACACATCAATCAATTTCAAAGTAAGCAATTCTGGCTAAATATGGGGGCATATTTAGAGCAAATCAAAGACTAGTGACTGATCAGTATTTCTGTCAACTATCCATAGCTTTCTGCAGATAAGATTTCCTTTGTTTTTTCTCCAGCCTATATATTTTGGCTTATGAAAAAATGGAGGAATCAAAACCACTGGAAAAAATCTTTCCCAATGATTTGCTCTGGGAGTTGGGTGTCTACCAGCTGTTTGTCTTAATCAAAAACAACACATTCAAGACAATGTGAGTAACAAAGAAAGCATGCATGAAACAGAGACCTATGCCTGTAGAGCTGAGTAGTTTGAAATTACAGTATTTTAACATTGATTGAGTATTTAATTGACAATTTATGAAGACATCCAAGGAATGTGGTTAGTAACAGTACAACCAGGAGAGCTTGTAATACAAGCCTTCCTTTGTCTATCACTTTTTATTAAATCCATAGCTTTATTAGTATACCTATTTATTTTACTGAATGAAATTAAATGAAAAATACCATGAGAAGACCCTAAAGAACAGAACTGATCCACTCAAAAAAATCTGCAGTTGTAAAGAGCACAAGCAACTGAGGCACCAGGGGCTGGTGAAACTCACCCTCTGTTAAAGGGCCTTAAAACCACTGAGTCTTTGCATGGCTCACATGTTGGGCAAAGATGGACAGAACCAATTTACAGCAAAGATCATGGGTGTAAGCCTTTGGGAGAACAGAGTTACTGGCAGTTTTAGCTAATCTAGTGCACCATGATATACAGACATGTAACAGGTTTTTTTTGCTGTTGTTTGGTTTCATTTGGCTTTTTATTTTTAGTGTAGTGAAATTTCATATTATGCATGAGGAAATATGATGCCTCAGTTACAGGTGGGATGTACTGTAGATTTCCTACAGAAAGATCAAGATAATGTGAGGCTATGGCCAATGCATGCTATATTTTAAAAGGCTTTGAAAGCAGAGAAGGATAATGATAAATATTTGTTGGTTCTTCTTGCCATTAGTCTTCTGTGATAGTGTGTTTCCCATTCCCAGGCACCAAACTGACCTTTATCTCCTGTAACTCTGCCCAAGGGATAACCACCCATGGTGGTCACAACACATGCATGTAGTCGTGATGGCTGTACTGGGCTCAACATGGTTTTGGTGGGACAGATAACACAATAGCCAAAGGTTAACTTAAGCAATACTGATACCATGGTAAATACATATGACTATTAGGTCAATCAGCTTACCCCCATAAATTGTGGACAGCCCAAGAGCCCTTCAAGCTCTCCTGAATGGCAGCGTGCTGTAAGCCAGGATCTCCCCTTGAGCAGCAATGCCTGCTCAAGGTTACGTCTACTTCTCGAGACTGAAAGGTTCCTTGCCACAACAGATTCTCGTTAAGTGGTTAACAGCATGCTAAACTTTGAAATCCTAGCTAAGAGATATCAAGGATATAAATCATGATATCAATTGTGATATTAAGCATATATAACCCTTTAGACATAAGCTGTTGACCAAGTCTGGAACCAGGATTGGATCCAGCTGCCCCCAGGCTCCTCTCTGAGAAGGAGTTAGAAAGCAAGGGGGTCCTTTCCGAACCTCGTGACTCAACAGGAGGGTCTCCCTGAAAGCTCTGTCTGACCTTATCCTACATGGAGCAAATAACCAAGTGTGCCTTGCCATCTCAAATCTTGCTAAAACACTGTGGCATTTACTATCAAACTTTGTTAAATCTCTGTTTTATATAAATAAATGTATTGCTGCTTCTCTCTCTGAGTGAAATGCATCACTTCGATCTGTGATACCCTTCACACACATAAATAACCTGCCTTAAGGGCAGGCTAGGAGATTGTAAAGGACCTGAAGGTAGTTCTAGGTCTGTCAGATGCCAGTGTGCAGCCGCAGCCCAGAAACAGGAGGGTCCTGCCTTGGAGAATGTGTTCCTACAGCTAGCATGCCATTAATATTGAGTCAGAGGAAGAAGTGAAGTAGCCCTGTAAACTAAGCATGTAATCCTCCTCCTCTTAGTACAGAAGGCAGCAAAAATGAATGACTGCTGGTTAAGAATTTGTGTCTGTATCTTGGAACTGATCATTGCTGGGAATGTACTAAACAATCTCCTGTAACTAAAAACCTAAAGAAATTAAGTACTGGAAGTGTGAGAATCTTTTAGATACAGTCTGCTGTAAGCAACAGCAAAAAACAAATTTTGCATTACACCAAGGTAATAATTACAGAAAATTTCCACAATGTTGCATGATTGCTTTTTACCAATGTTAATCCTGTTCTCATTACAGTAGTCTCCCATAACTCAAATTCTACTCCTAGCTACGCTAATTTGTTGCCACAGTTGAGAGCAGGATTTGGCTTGACTCCCTACTACTTCTTTCTCTTTTCCTCTTCTTTTCTTTTTTAAAGTGCATCCTCCATTATGAACGTCAACATATTAGAGTGTTTAACATTTTTCAAGTAAGAAGCATTTACTTTAAATATTAAAATTGTACTTGGTAGAACAGCGCATGTCTCTCTGCTACAAAGAATTTTGTTGCCCTGATATTGAAACATATTCCATTCCTGCAACTGAAACTTTGTGCAAAAAAGCACTCATCAGAAGGCAATATCTAAAAATATTGCATGTTTAAATTACCTCCCTTTGGTTTTACCTCAGACTAGTATATGAGCAGTAGCAACAGAACACATTCAAGCACGAGAAAACATCTTTGTAGGAGGTAAGAAATAAAGGACTTCAGTATATCCAGATGTTCTCTTATTTTTGGCATTGCTGCTGGTATCTTCACCCAAGGTAATTTTGGCAGTAGGTACATTCACATATGCTATATATACGATTGTAAAATGAATTACCACTGATCTGAAATTTTGTTCATACAAGCTGGAGCGCAACATAGTTATTTTGCATCAGTCTCACTAGAAGTTTAAATATTTTGGCGTATTTCTAGGTAGAAAATCAAATGCTTATTCAAATAATTTTTTGTAGTCAGTTTGGCCTTCAGAGAAACACAAGTTAAAAAAGGAAGGAAAAAAAAAGAGATTTTTTTAACAAATCAATGCAAAATCCTGCAATTAAATAATCCAGTTTTCCATACATTCCATTTCATATTCTTGATTGCATTTGGGCTGGAAACCCATATCCAATAATATAAACAAAATATCATCCCACAGTACATCACTGGAAAATGTAACACCGCTAAAACTAAACTCTGATGCCACAAATCACATTATCTCAATAATAACTAGTTTCTATGTTCCTCACCCCCTAGGAACAGAAGTGTTTCACTAAAAAACTCAATATATTTGATTTCTATGCATATATTATCTCCTTTTTTTTCTCAAGCTACTCACTCAGATTTATGAAGACTTTTGGAATCCTACTCCCCAAAATTCTATTTTTCAAGTGAATGTATTATTTTTAAAATCTATTAAGGTAAGCCTCCACTGCCAAAGAACCTGTATTTGTAGCACAGAACAAACAAATGGATAAACAAAGATGTATTCAAAGCTCTGCTAAAGACTAGCTGAATCATCTTCAGCCAAAGTCATATGTAGCAAGATTTTTACAGACACATCAGACAATTAATGCTGGGTTTCCATTAGTGTTTTCCATCCTTTCCTGTTTGACATGCTGTATGACAGGGAGAGGACAGTACCAGACTACTGCTTGAGAAAATCCATCTTCTCTGGTTTCCCAGATCCACGGCAAAGCTCTGGCCTCCTTGCTCTAGCATGCCATGTGCCAAAAGCAGCTGGCAGGTGGATCACAGATTACTTTGAGCAGGCAGCTGTCCCTGGCACTTCAGATCACATAATGAACACAGGACCTTACTGCTGCCCTGACATTCAAGCTACAGGCTCTGCCTGGGGGAAGCATGGAATAGCAGAAACACAGCAAGTCTCATATTTTTTGTGTATATATGTGTGAGAATTTTCAGAGAAAAACACACATGCAGACTTGAAAAAAGCAAGCAGAAGAATACTAAACTAAATCCTACTATTTCTGGCTAGCACAGCTGTCATTTAAATCTGAAATGTGCATTATTCTTTGACTTTTCTATCCTGGTTCTCACTTACTGTTTTTGTTCAGGGATGTCTTCCAACAGCATGCAAAGAAAATCCTGGAAAATGAACAAAGCACCATAGTTAGTATGTTTACAAAGACATAACCCTGTGTCTGTATTGCTAGTGGGCAATGGATTTTTAAAGACTGCAGATAACAGTATGAAAAAAAAAGTTTTATAGTCACTATAGCGATTTATACAACATACATTATGCTTGCCGGTTTTGTAACCCACTCAAGCAAAAAGTGTCAATATTGAAAAAAAAGGGGGCTTGAAAAGCGTGCTGACTATTTTAACACAATATCACATTTATTTAATCTACAATACACACTTGTAAACTATATTTAAAACTGCTAAAGGCTGCAGATTCACACACTCAAAGGGTAAGAAACACCAGAATAAGGGTGTTTACGCTCTCTCCACTGCCCTTATGTTATCACAGTTTCTTTAATTATATAACCACATAAGGCTTCCCCCCCATTCCACCCCCGCCCCTGAAACAGATAGATACCTGATCGGAAGATCACACCTACTCCTCATTCCATAACAAAATACGCAATGTTGCTGCCAAACACACCAACTAAGAAGTAAATTATTTGAAGAAAAGGTAGCTAGAATTTCTTTCATGGATTTACAAAGAACTTGCAAGGCCAAAGGACAATATTACTATCATCCTCGCTTACAGTAGTAGGATAAGCCCTCTTTAGAACGTTACACCTGACATCACTCAAAGGTTCTCTGGCACCCCACATTACGCATGACCCGATTTTAACGACAATCACATTGACACAATGCACTCCTATAACAATGAGGTTATTTAGCAATCTCATAAGAAGAGGATTTATTAATATGAATTATTCATTCATATGGTGTTTCCTAAAGCGATACATCCACTTTATTAAGACTCATCTCTGTGGAGACAAGTTTCATAGCCCAATGATGTTCCCCACTGCAAGATGTGAATGCAGGATGATTTCTGATTGTCAGTACTTGCACTCTAGGGTCTTGAAGAATGTTTCCTAAATGGCAGGAAATCTTTCATTTAGGGACTCTGCAGAAGATGCCATTTCTCTGTCTGATTATGGCATTATTAGGGAACCAAGAAAGAGTGATTGGGCAATTGAAATTCCTGGTAACGTGGCTGAGCTTTCCTCCTTTAGATTACAAGTGAGATTCAGGCTATGTTACAGTGGCTGCAAAATTTGCTTACAACAAAAGGTAAATTACACAGCACTGGGCCCAGTGTCTCTGTGGCAAGAATGCCATCATTAACTGCACTAGGAGTCACTCTGTCCTCACTACAGTGTACTGCTGAAATGATGATAAAGTGCGAAATCCCCTTATTTCATACTACTACTTGCAGTTCCGTACCATTATTCTGTATGTAACCAGAGAACTACTATCTCCTTCCACTTGTGGTGATGCTTTACTGGAGGTACAGGGTAATCTTACATGGAGATAAAGAGTATGCGAAGAGTTGTTTCAAAAGTGTGTGAAAAGAAATACTGAAGTGGTCGCCCTTGACATTATTTTCACCACCTCTGTACACATTAATGCAGCAGATTTCCTGATTGGATTGCATCAACTTCTTTAATC
>VXBW01004367.1:80336-98102 GCA_013400375.1 Thinocorus orbignyianus
TCTTGTCCTATCACTTGTTACTTGGGAAAAGAGACCAACCCCCCACCTCGCTACACCCTCCTTTCAGGTAGTTGCAGAGAGTGACAAGGTCAGGTTTGTCAAGAAAGACCCAGCTTCTATAAACATGGTGACTGGGCCTGATCACCTGGTTGTCCTGTACATGCCATGTGATGGCACTCAAAATGATCTGCTCCACAACCTTGCTTGGTACTGAGGTCAGACTGACAGGTTTGTAGTTCCCTGAATCCTCCTTCCAGCCCATCCAGTAGATGGGCGTCGCATTTGCTTACCTCCAGTCAACTGGGACTGGTTGTTAGGTTAGTCCATACTGCTGATGGTGAGCACCTCTGCCAGCTCCCTCAGTACCTTTGGGTGGATCCAATCCAGCACTACAGATCTGTATGTGTGTAAATGGTTTGCTAACCATTTCCTCGTGGATCATGGGAGGTTCATTCTACTCCCTTCCCTGTCATCCAGCTCAGGGGGCTCAGGATCCAGAGAACAACTGGTCTTACTATTAAAGGCCGAGGTAAAGAAGGCGTTAACTACCTCAGCCTTTTCCTCACCCTTGGTCACTATGTTTTCTCCTCACAAACAATCCAGGAGGGAGATTTTCCTTAGTTGTCCTTTTGTTGTTAATGTACTTATAGAAACATTTTTAATTGTCTTTTACAGTAGTAGCCAGATTAAGTTCTAGTTAAGCTTTGGCCTCTCTGATTTTCTTCCTGCATAGCCTGACAAAATCTTTGCAGTCTTCCTGAGTGACCTGCCCCCTTCTTCTATAGACCATAAATTATCCTTTTCTTCCTGAGTTCCAGCCAAAGCTCTCATTTTAGTCAGGCCAGTCTTCTGCCCTGTCCGTTTGCCTTATGGCACATGGGGACAATCAGCTCTTGTGCCTTAAAGATTTCTTTCTTGAAGGATGTCCAGCATTCCTAGACTCCTTGGCCCCTCAGGACTACCTTCAAAGGGACTCTGTCAACCAGGCTCCTGAAGAGACCAAAGTCTGCCCTCTGGAAGTCCAAGGTGGCAGTTCTACTAACCCTGCTCCTTACTTGTCCAAGAATTGAAAACATTTCATGATCACTATGCCCAAGATGGCCTCCAACCTTCACATTACTCACAAGTCCTTATCTGTTTGCAAACAACAGATCTAGCAGAGCACTGTCCCTAGTTGGCACACTCACCAGTTGTGTCAGGAGGTTATTTCCCACACACTCCAGGAACCTCTTAGACTGTTTCTGCTGTATTGCATCTCCAGTGGACATCTGTTAAGTGGAAGTCCCCCAAGAGAGCAAGTAGTAGTGATTGTGAGACTTCTCCCAGGTGCTTACAGAATATTTCATCTTCCTTTTCATCATGGTTGGGTGGTCTGTAAGAGACTCCCACTGTGACATTGATTCTTACCCATAAACACCGAATACTATCATCAAAACACTCCCTTACACATTCCGCTTCCACTCCTTCCTGGCCTGTCCCTTCTGAAGAGTTTACAGCCATCCAATGCAGTTGTGCACATCTCCTCACCATGTTTCTGTGAAGGTAACTATATCTAGTTTCCCTGATGCACAATGGCTTCCGGCTCCTCCTGTTTGTTGCCCAGGCTNTCTGCTGTATTGCATCTCCAGTGGACATCTGTTAAGTGGAAGTCCCCCAAGAGAGCAAGTAGTAGTGATTGTGAGACTTCTCCCAGGTGCTTACAGAATATTTCATCTTCCTTTTCATCATGGTTGGGTGGTCTGTAAGAGACTCCCACTGTGACATTGATTCTTACCCATAAACACCGAATACTATCATCAAAACACTCCCTTACACATTCCGCTTCCACTCCTTCCTGGCCTGTCCCTTCTGAAGAGTTTACAGCCATCCAATGCAGTTGTGCACATCTCCTCACCATGTTTCTGTGAAGGTAACTATATCTAGTTTCCCTGATGCACAATGGCTTCCGGCTCCTCCTGTTTGTTGCCCAGGCTGCATGAATTTGTGTAGGTGCACTTCAGTTTTGCTATTGGTCACGTCACCTTTTTGTGGGGAGAAGCCCTAATTTTTACCTGACCATTTCCAGGCATTTTCATGATTTCTAGCCCATCACTAAATATTCCTTGTGTTTTGCTATTGCGTGGCACTCCATCCCCTACCTCCAGTTGGATGGCAGACCAAAGTGGTACCTCTGATATTATAAGTGGTTTTATATTTTGTATACTATACTACGAAATTAAACATCTCCTTTGTGATTAAAGCTATCTTCATTTTTTCCAAGTATCTATTAAGAATAGGGCAATAAACTTCATTCTACACATTTTCTTAAAATTAGGATTAAACTATTCTATCTTATTTTAAATGCTTCTATTTTGATGCTCCAAAACAGTAGGAAAACAAATTACCACTCACCTAAGATTTGCATGTCTTTAAGCATTTTCCTATTATCAAGTCTGCATGACACATCCCATTATCAGTCAGACTTTTCGGTTGCTTATAATTTTGCCACACTTTAACCATCTGGAGGGAAATTTTACCCTCAGGTGATTTTTTTTTTCTCCTTAGATGAAACGGTTTGGAAGTGTCCAAGAGAAAAGTCAGAGGGTAACATGGGGCTTTTTAAGCTTTGATGCCATTTCTTTAAGAGGTTCTAGCGGTCCCACACTTTGAAGGAAAGACTTGTGGATGACTAATCACAAATAAATGCTTAGTCAGATCATAAAATAAATTATAGGGGTTTGGGTTTTTTTTGTCTTTGCTGCAAGTAATTCAATAAAACCAGAAAGAAAATATGAGTTAGACATCACATGCCATCACAGCGCTGCCTTATTAACAAACTGCCTTATATTCATATGATTAAATAAACTCACTTCCCTACATACTCCTGTTGTTTTTCCATGGCTGGAAAACCAGAGGCTAGAAAACAACTTTTCACCACATAAAGAAACTGTTATTTTGCAGTTTGAGAAATTTAATTGACATTTAGCCAAACTGAAAAAGCCTTTGAAAAATGAGTTCACATAAGGATTTGCTAGACCCTCATAATTAAATTCCCTAAAGACTTTTGCCTGCTTTCACCATAGTCCAGACTGAAGCCAACAACTTTAATCATAATTGCAATTTTGAGCTGCTGCTGCACAGATCAAATCTGGACATAGACTACGAAGCGAGATCAAGGAGAAGTTTTCTCTGCACTGTTAATGCATGTAACATGCCATTAAGGTCAAAGGCAAAGAAGAGTGGAGATCCAACAACTGAGAAGTAGGTTGGGAGAAGTAATTTCAAGAATTCTAGGAATGAAGGCTACTTGACGTAATATCTAGACAGATCTGGGTTTGGAAGACCTTTTATTTCATGACTAAAGATGCGACATGATTATTATAATTTTGTCTCCAGCAATAATCAGCGTGCTTCTATTCTTGAACTGTTCCAGGGCACAAGACAGGTACCTCTCCCTCATCACACCTCTTGATATTAAATAAAGAACACTGAATACTAAGATAAATTGTATCCTCTTTATGAAAAACTCAAATCTCGATATTTCAAATGCTCTATGACAAATAGATATTTTCAGTTAAGAACAATGGAGATTTTGTGACTAGAAATGATACATCTAAAAGGACATTTAGTTGGCGGAAAATAATTTCTGAATGCACTTACATCCAATTCCTTATGGAACATACTCAAAGCTAAACCATCCCTATTGATTACGCAGTTTGCAAGTGACATAACTAAATGGTAAACTTTGTGTCTTTTGAGTAGAAAAAGAAATAATAAGCACCCTTCCTACAATCCTGTCTATTTGGAATTCTCCCCCTGTTCATCTTTTTCCTTTCATTTAACAAATTCAGCAACATATTGAAATCCTTCCCTTGGGGTTTGGTAACAAGCCCAAAATGCCCTTCCAGAGATGATAACTTCCTATCAAGAGTAAGCAAGACTCCCTAACTATATATTCTATTATTAGGTGGCAATCATTAGCCAGACACCTTAACAGTTTAAGCCTCAGGCGATGGAGCCACTGACTAGGTCCAGTCAAAAGGAGAATTGGTTGCCCATTTATCCCTGTGCCAGTGAACTGCATTTAGATTACTAGCAATTCCCTAAAGAATAATGATGAACTATTGTGGCAAACAAGAAACACAGGCCAGATGAGGATGTGATAAGGATTTCTGGTAAACATTCTTGTGGTTATTTAGGGTAATTTCAGTCCCCTTTATAGCCCTTCTCTAGCATTTCTCTGACTGGGGATGTTGTCCCTGTGTAGCACAGTAGCAGAAGCCTGAGCAATCCAAATTCACACTCCAGTGCTTTCACATGCACCAGTGTTGGTAAACTGTCCATACTAACAAGACTGAATTTGTCCTCTTAGATACAATGTGGATAACTAATGGAAGTAAGTCTTAATCACTGCGCTTATATTAGCAAAAGGGTTTTTGTCAGAACCCCCAGGTCTTTCACAAAAAGACATTTTTATACATATCAAAACAACTCAAGGCAAGTAAGTCCATTCAGAGACCACATGGGTTGCAAAAAGTATGACTTTATTCATTGAACAAAGCTTTGGCACTCCTTCTTACCTTATTGATAGGAGGGTTCAAACAGACTCCAGACAGGGAAACGAAGACATGCAGTTTGAACACCTCCTAACACTTTGACACCAAAGCCTATGTTTTCTCACCAAAAAACCCCCTTGCCTTATACTACATTAATGACTTCTACAAACCTAGCCTTACTTGTACTTCAAGCACAATATTTCATACATTCTTTCTTCCAAGATGTTTGTACTGAAATAGGGATATGGTCTAAAGCTAGTCAGATTTTTATATACGAACACAGTGGGCTGTCAAAATATGCAGTGTAACTGACTGACCCACACATTAATTAACCGTCACATGTGTAAGCATTTTAGACACAATTAGTCTCAGGTTAAAATATCTGATCTAGTGAAGCAGTCTTTTTCATTGCCTTACACTTAAAAAGTTGAACAGAAAGAAGAGCATACTGCATGGTAAAAAAAATGGCTAGGAACAGTCAACAGAGAACAAAATATCAAGCAGCTGCTTCATATGAGAGCAACACCTCTTCTACATAAATGGTCAAAGGTCTTCAGAAAAAAAACCCAACAACTATCAAAGGACTGTGACTGTGTAGTAATTTAAGATTGTCGCATAATGCATACACATAAGCGAAGTGAATGAAGGAGGCATTGTGGACAGCTAAAAAAGGAGTATGAATATGTGAATTCAAGCAAAAACTGGAACAGAAAATCTCAATCTGACTAAAACCGACCCAGCTATTTCTGGTTTTTCCAAGCTGGAGACTGTAGAAAGCAAAGATCCCTGTCTTAGAGGCTGCTGTGGATGTGACAGCACCAGAAACCACACCATGCCCCACTGATGTAAGCAGTTGTTCTCTCAGGTCAGTAAGCAAGAAACAGCTGGGGTCAAACTAGAGAGAAAGTTTTAGTTAAACTTCTACCTGAAGAAAAAATTCTAGAGGTTGAAACATCAAAACAGATGAACATTTAGACTTCCAATGCTAGTTACGAGAGTTCTACAAGCTATTAAACAGTAGAACGTCAAATGTATCAGTTTTATAAAATGATGATAATGGTATGTGTCCATGCAATTGGTACGCAGGAGCATATTTATACAGGTACATACATGGTAGGCTTGGCTCCATACATCTGCTTTTAAAATTTTTAATAGCATAATTATGATGTTTTTTTTAAGTGCTGCCTCCTTGACTGTTATTTTACTATAGCAAATTACAACTCTATCAGATGGATGAACAGTACAGAACTTGTGTTATTATTATAGCAGATAGAGGTACGTGAAAATTAATATCTGCAGACAATTCAATTTCCAAGATATTCTTACTTCAATATCAAGCTGAATAACAGCTTTAACTGTGTTTGGAATATCAGCAATTTGTATTCCTTTCTATTTAATTTATACTCAGTAACACTGCGTTTGTTATTTTAAAAATTCATTCAAAGCAGTTAGTAAGTGAATTCTCTCACAGAAAGAAAAACGGAAGATTTTTTTTAAAAAAATCCTTCTCAAAGATTCCAGACTTGCTTTACTCGTCTGTTGCTAACTCAACTAAATAAACAAAAACTACTATTAAAAACGTACTGAGCATGCAATCAAAACGAATGAAAAAGGCAAACTGATTAATGTTTCACATCTGAAGTCATTTCCTTGCACCTGTGGCTCCCATCTAGGAAAAACACTACAAGTACCACTGAAAACAAGACTAGTATTCAGAACACAGGCAATTATTTTCACTGTTTTTACCTTCCCTCATCCCCACAATTCCTAAAGCTGGGAACTTTTACAATTATTTTGGACAAGGTGAAAGTACAACACTATGATATTTAAACTTATCGCTTGCACCTCTATTTATTTTAAATCTTTTATTCATTTCAACACCGACAACATGTTTGTTGAAGAAGGAACTTGAATAATAAACTTTGTACCAACTTGACTTCATTGCTTCTGCAATTCCTGTATTATCTACCTATACCGCATACCAACATGAATACAATCCTTAAGATTTTTTACAAAGAAAGCAAATACATTTATAATTGGACATAGCCCCACCCCCCTTGTGTTTTTAACATAGTGACCAAACAACAGGGTGATGTTAAAGTTCTCTTCCCAGCAACTCTAGTGCAAGCTGGATTTAGGCTGCTGTGAAAGAAGGTAAAAGCACAAAAGGCACACAATGTATGTTGCATAGTACACAGCTCTTTCTCCACAAAATCAAGTATCTTCAAGTGAAGAAAAGTATCTTCTTTTGACCTACACTAAGCACATAGTTATGGATATAGTGTACGCATTCAAATAAAAAGTTTCTTGAAAAGAAACCTGAAATGAAAGCACTACTTGCTCTCACCTGAATAATTAAAACCAGTGAACATTTTTTTATCTAATACCCAAAATGGTTGTTTCTGGGTGTAAAAACAGCATATGGTGTTTCACCTTATGAGACTGGAGATAGATAAGCTACAAATTGATGTCTCACAGCAAGTGTCGGACAAAGGGTAAAGTCTCTAGCAGATGGGTAGTTCAGTTACAATGCAATCTAGCTATCATGATTATCATGCACTAGGACATTTTGCAGCATTTGAAGAGTCTACTAACAAAACTCATCTCACATTGACCAAAAGCAACCACCTAACTTTTTCTCACCAAAATGTGAGCACCTTTCTTACCACCAGCTTAGAAGACTGGTCTGATTCTTTGTTTTCAGTAGTTTCATGATTTCTGTTATTTTGCAAAAGTTTCCAGCTGTGTAATAGTGAAGCTTCATACCTATGATTTTGAACACCATAATGGGGACAAGGCTCATATAGTCACTGACATTTTCCACACTATGCCAAACATAACTGCCCAGGGTAACACACTACAGGAAACAGCTGCAGGGCTGGAAACCTTAACTCCTTTAACACTCACTCCACAGAGTAGAGCTGCTGCAGTAGAGCTACTATGCCTGTCTTATGGGTGACTTCATATATGAAAGAATCCACAGATCTGTGAGCTATTGGTAAGATACATGGCCATTCATCTCACCCTATAAGAGTGAGATTCAAAACAGCAAGCACACAAGCAAAGAATTACTGTGGTTGGAAGAAACGAAAATTGAGATCCCGTTCCGTCAAAATCAGAGGCCCTTACTCTGAGTTGCAAGGAAACATTTCTCAGCATCCTGAATCCCCTCAAAGATTTCAACCGTAACTCCAGAAAAGACAGACTTCAGCAAAGAAACTGGTTTCAGAAACGCACTCACAACCCTTGTCTCTCTTCCCCTGCCCTTCACTCTCATCACACTGCTCTTCTAGTGATGTCAAGTATTCATCACATTGTGCCTTTTGTTCCAGGACTGTTTTTAACCGTGATGAGTTCAGTGATCTGGTTCACAGACACCCCCATGAATGGTTGTTTTCACAACATTACCAAAGCAGCAGGTCATAGTGCCATGGTGCAAGCTGGATTCATCACCAATGACAGGGTTTTCTAGAACTTTGGGTTCAGAGAGCTATGTTATTCCAGCACCGGGGAGAAATACGGTGGAACCATACAATACTCTGCCCTCCCTGAGACAGAGATGGTAACAACCAGCAGGAAAAAAATAAGATCAGGGAGACCCTGTAACGTCCCCATGACAGCCTGAAGGCAGTAGCTTAAAGGACAGGAGTGAATGGAGGAAAGTCCATGCTCAGGGCAGTGGGTTAACTCTCTCCTTGCTCATCCCACCTTCCCAGGTGTCTCTGTACAAGAAGTTCAGGGCTCTGGATGTGGAAAGTCCATCAATGGATGCTGATGTGCATCACAGTCCATTTTCACCACAGGTGTGGCAAGGTCAGCGAGGCCTGCCCTCTGTATAATGGGCACCTCCACAAGAAAGAAAAAATGGGTTAGAGTTGTAGGTGACTCCCTTCTTAGCGAAACAGTGTCCAATGTGCTGGCAAGACCCTCCCTTAGGGAAGTCTGCAGTCACCCTGGGGCTGATGTTAGAAACATCACTGGGAGACTTCCCAGCCTGGTACGGCTATTAGATTATCATCCATTGGTATTCCTCCATGTGGGTGGCAATGAAGCCACAATGCATAGTCCAAGGGGGATCAAAAGATACATCAGGGCTTTTGGAATGGCTGGTAAGGGGATCTGGAGCAGAGATTATTTTTCCCTCTCCTTCCACTTGCAGGCAGCAACACTGAAAGAAAGAGAGGAGCCCAGTCTATTAACACATGTCTCCATGGCTGGTGTTGCTGCTACAATTTCAGGGTTTTTGATAATGAGATGCACAGGCATTGAAAGCAGGAACAAGTATCCCATGAAGAGTTTACATTGCCTGGTTGTGTGGGAATGGCACCAGGAAAGCCAAAGTGCAGCTGCTGCTGAAGTTGGCAAGGGATGCAAAGAATAATAACAAGGGCCTCTACAGGTTTGTCAGAAAAGGAAAGTCAGAGAAAGTGTGCACTCCCCTGATGAGCAACATTGGCCAAACGGGTAACACCAGAAAAGGAGAAGGCTGAGGTACTCAACAACTTTTTTGCCTCAGCCTTCACTGGCAGTCTCTCTACCCACACCTCTACAGTGAATGGACAGCTAGGCAGGGACTGGGGGAGTAAAATCCCTCCCAATGTAAGAGAAGATCAGATTTGTGACCTCCTGAGGAACCTGAACATACAGAAGTCTGTGCAACCTGACAAGATGCATCCCAGAGTCCTGAGGGAATTGGCTGATGCAGTTGCCAAGACGTTCTCCATGATATTAGGAAAGTTGTAGCAGTCAGGTGAAGTCCCCAGTGACTGGAAAAAGGGAAACACTACACCCATTTTTTAAAAAGGTAGGAAGGAGGACCCTAGGAACTACTCAGCCTCACTTCTGTGTGAAGATCATGGAACAGATCCTCAAAGAAGCTATGCTAAGGCACACAGAAGATTTAAGACATGGAAGTCAAGGGAAGTCCTGCCTGACCAACCACCTAGACATCTATGATGGAGTTACTACATCAGAGGACAAGGGATGCCATCTCTCTGGACTTCTCTAAGGCCTTTGACACAGTCCCTCAACAACATCCTTCTCTCTAAACTGGAGAGATACAGGTTTGGATACAGGTTTGATGGGTGGACTGTTTGGTGGATGAGGTATTGGTGGGAAGGTGAGATCCAGAGGGTAGTGGTCAACAGCTCAACATTCAGATGGAGACTGGTGACAAGTGCTGGCCCTTAGGGATCTGTGCTAGGACCAATACTATTCGATATCTTCACCAATGACATAGACAGAGGGATTGAGTGCTCCCTCAGCAAGTTCGCCAATGACACCACGCTGAGTGGTACAATTGACACAACTGAGGGATGGGATGCCACCCTGAGGGACAGGCTTGAGAAGCAGGCCTGTGGGAACCTCAAGAGGTTCCACAAGGCTGAGCGCAAGGTCCTGCACCTGCCTTGGGGCAACCTCAATCAATATAGGCTGGGGGGTGAAGATATTGAGAGTAGCCGTGCTGAGAAGGACTGGGGGTACTGGTGAGTATGTGAACTGGCAATGTGTGCTCACAGTCCAGAAGGCCAACCTTTCAAAGCATCAAGTTTAAAAAAAAAAACAAACCACCCATTTTTTACATTATCAGATACTAGCAGGGTGTTCAATTTATGTATCACTCTGAAAAAATGTTTTGCCATCTAACAGATAGGAATTTCACCAAACTGCTAAGTTACAATTATCTCTCTCTTTTCATCACAAGCAGAAGTGGTGATTTAAACATTACACGATAAGTTTAGGTCATTTGTTTTATTAGAAAGTGTGGAATAACCCCAAGCACAGTACCTGAGAAAGGACAAGCTGCCCATGGAACTTATGGACAAATTTTCGTAAAGATGCAAGGTATGAAGCCTCTCCTATTATCCTTGCCAGAGACCGCAAAAGAAAATAACCCTGCAACAAATTAAACCAGAAACAAATAGGATGCTATGAATTTGCTGATGTAGAGAAGAAAGAAGTTCTTATCATACTAGTAAAGCAATTTCAATAAAAATCAGCTGACAACACTCACCTTCAAATAGTGAACCTGCATGAAGATTTTTTCGGCTTTAAGACCATGTTTAACAATGGATGCTCCAGACTCACTCAACTCTCCTGTGCTCTCCTTTTTGGGCCTAAAATAGTAAAAAATCTAATTAGGTCTTGAAAAGTAAAATAACTCATACATTACACATTGTCATAGTTGAGAGCATCATGAATGGCATAGTAACTTTAGACACCTGTGACTACTTCAGTATTTTTCTTTACCCTAAGTAAATAACTTGGCTTAGACAAACAAATGAATTTCATACTTTTAATGCATTTTTGTACACAGCTGACTGGACAGCTGGACTACACATGAAACCCATCCCTAAACTGGTGTACCCTTTCATTTGGCTGCTATTCTACAGTGCAGTCATATTATGAGCAAAGGCAAACAAACCGAAAAAGTCTTTTTAAGGGGAGGGGAGGGAAAGAAAGTATAGGAAAAGGGAAAGGAAAAAAGGGGAAAGCAAAGGAAAGTATATTGCAGTCATTATGTTCAACTAGAGATTTCTCTTATATCCGAACACTGGCTTAACAGTTTACACAACTATACTTGCAAGAATAACCTCTTTCATCTGCAGAAGAAATAATGTTCTATTTTTCATTTTGCTGTTTGAGGTTTACAGATGATAACGTCTAGGACAAGCCTACTTCACTGCCTGATTTTAAAATGTAATACAGCAACTGGTATGCCACAAATCTGTAGTAGTAAAGTGTAGAGGACTTTCAGGTTCTTATGAGCACAGAGAGAAACTAAATAGAAGCTGTGCAAACATTTTTTTTTTCATTTGTAAGCAGGACTTTCACGGGCGTAGTACTGAAGAGCCCTCCAGCTTTCTTTATTCCATCCAGAAAACATCCCAGCTAACAGTAGTCTGAGAACAGATGTCTGTTTTAGGAGTTCAACCCTGTCTCCAGTTCTAAGTGTGGATTCTGAAATGGGCCATCTTGGAAACCAACCATCTTTCTCCTCACTTCTACAGAGTAGAGGGGCAAACATAGGCCACAGCAGTGCAGGAATTGTCAAAAAATAAAACTCTTTAAACATCTACAGAGCAGCCAGAGAACATTGCTTCAGGGGGGAAACAGACTCGGCCCAAGCGTAACCCAGAGACAAATTTAGAGTTAGATATCAACACTGGTTTGTCTTAATGAAGAATCACAAGTTGGGGTCCACTCACAAGGGCCTGTACATGAAATAATCTCAACACCAGCTTTATTACACAGGAGAAAATAGACTTCTCTACTCTTTGCTGTCGTAACGTAACATGAGAGACAGGATGAGAGTCCTGGTGTTGATGCTTTCCAGCTGAATGAGTGCTGAGGCATATTTCACAGGTTCTTTTACCCCTGCAGGTTTGCTTCAAACTCTGTGAGAACATACAGGATAAGATTTCAGACAGAATCCCACGCATTAGCACTATAGTGCCACAAATAGCTTCTTCAATACTAAGATTTGCTAGTACTGCCTTTCAGAACTACTTCTTTCATACCTGACTTTTTTTTTCACAGGTAGTTCATGAGATGCTACTATAACATAACATAAAAATATCCATATTAAGAAGAAACATCATGCTGATGATCAGCTTGCTGTCACCTAGTCCAAACAGGCATTCATTTGCTGGACCAGAAGTCAACAGGATCAGATGACAAGTTTTGGGCAGGGTATTCCTGCTGTCAGAAGAAAGCATGGAAAATCACAGGATTTCCCAGCAAAGAACAAAAAGGTAACTGAAGAATAAGCTTATGCTCGGGAAGAGCAGGTTGGCAGATTTTTTTGTTCCTGACATAACTGGTAAGAAGTAACAGCTATCCCTGTATAGAACACATGCCTGAACCAGCATAATCCTCAGTACAGACTGAAAATCTAGTGCAATGCCAAGACTGAAAGTTTCTCTCTCATATACCAACCCTGGAGAGCACATGGATATACTTTTGGAAGAAGAAAATCTGAAAAAAAGCAAACATGCAAAGAGAGAACCTATTCAAGTCCATGGCATAAAACCAGTAGAGAATATTTATATCTGACTGAAACCAGTGGAAAATCCTTAAATGCAACCACAGGAAACTAGAGACATCAGAAAGGAAGATACTGTCAGCATCCCAAGCTGGAATCATGTTCTTCTCTTGAAGTATATATTAAAGGCATATTTTTCAAACAATGAATGATTTTATTATTCCTTACATTAGCTTGGAGAATACCACTATGCAAAAGCTAAGCAGCATGCTTATTACAGAGACTTATGTCTACTAACTTATGTCAACAAAAGCTTAAGTTTCAATTTCAAGATAAATCAGTCCTTCCTGAGTTGCAATGGGTATTTTGGCCCCCCAAAAAAACAATTTTCAAAGTTTACATGACTTACACATTTCACTAGAACTAACAACTATGTCATTAGCGTAAAAGATGATAAATATGATTCCATAATATTGCAAATGGAAAACACATATCCGGGTAAGTCTCATATCACAAGAACCAAAGTTCCTAAAAATCATTTATTTTAAAACAAACAAACAAAACTCAGCTGTCTGTCAATCAGTAGCTGTGTTGGCAGCAGGTGCATGATGCTAATGATAAGGTTTGATTTTGTATTTACACCTGCCATCAAACTGCACATTTGCAAATGTGTAACTTCACTGACTGCTACACGTACGACATACAATTTATCGATAAACATGAAGCAAAATAGATCAATGGAAGACTAGAGTTATGCAGCTGGTGACACATTTGACATGAGGCCATAGACAGGAATTTCTATGTTGGTGAACAGTATCTAGTACCCAAATATAAAAGGCTTTTCAGTCCTACTGGGAAAGCACAAAGAGAAAGGAAGATCTCAAAATGAATGGAATGGCAGCAGTCTTCCAAAACCATTAAAAAGTTGATTATTAGAATGTGGAGATCATTTTGTCCTTCACTTCCACTTGGTGAAAGAAAAGAAGAAATTTACATTGTTTGAAATAATATTTGAACTGTGCTTTAGGAAGTGATTTGTTTACACTAAATCAGCTTAGCTAGGTACTCTGGAAACTTTTTAATTGGAGATTTCCAAGAACATTTTTAGTAAATCCTGGCTAAGATGTCTGTGTATACTGCATGCATTTCAAGGCAGCACAAGGGTCTCCATAATCTCTTCAAATCTATCCCTGTAGTTCTGCAATTTGATCAATGTAGGGATAATGTGGGCTAGGATTACTAAACTTGGTTTTCTTGGTCAAAAACTGCTGGGAGACAAGCAGTGGAGGTGTTAGACAGTCACTCAAGATAAAACACAATGGGAAATTCCGAAGACACCAATCAGAACAGTCCAGATTATTAAACCCGAGAAGAGCAAGAATCTTTTTTTGACCTATTATCTGTATCTATTCAAGAAGCCTTGAGCTCACTATCTAGTACCTGAAGACCAAAATCTTGTTTACATGGCATTATTAGTAATTTCTAAAGAGAAATTAGATTAGTATACTTCATTATGCTTTTTCCTTTGTTTTTTAAAACTTTATTCAGCTTGGCAGTTAGATGCCATACTCCTGTATGTACTTGTCTTCAGTCACAGAAAATGAACCTGTTACGGCTTCAGACAGTGAACTTTGTACACAAAATGTCCTTTTTTCCCCCTGAATAGAGGCTCTAGTAAGCTGCTTAGACACATTTTATATCAAACTAAATCCCTTGGATTTTGAAAGCTCTTTATAACAAAGAGAAAAGCAATTGCATTATACAGAAGATGAATAGCCTACTCAGTTTAATTTGACTTTTCTTTTTTCTTCAGAAGGAAATACGGAAATGCAGTGAATTTAATCAGATGATTTGGACGTCTATACTTTGGAGGGAGAAAATAGTAGAAAACAGGACAGGGAGAACATGCAAAAGGAAAGATTACACTGTCATACTGTTACCTTAAAACTTGCAGCTCTTCTTCAGAGTTCTGCACCTCATCTCTGAGTCGGCACCAGCGAAGTAAAGCTTTCAATTCCTGCTGCCCTTTTGCTTCATCATGTGACAGCTGCTCAGTATACAAAAAACACAGACCACCAATTACTGTTTCCTAATAGACCATAATAATTTTCAGAAAGAGAAACTTGCTTTGTTTCTCTTTTATGTGCATAAGATGCACAAAACGGTACTGATATGCACAACTGAAAAAACCAAACCCCAAATAAAAAAAATAACAGTTGCTGCTATAACAGTTATTAATGGCACTAAGGAAAACAGAAGCCTCACTGTGCACACCAAATCAATAGTCAGTTAAATATTTCTGCCTGAGGAGAGAGATGAGCATTTTGTTTTCCCTGTCGTGATTGGCGATAGCTGAACTGAATGTACAGTACAGATACCCAGCATACTGATTTTGGTTGCATTTTTATTCTTTCCAGCTTGAAAGCAAAGAGTTGCTTTGTGTCCTGACTTCACTCCTCTTTCCTACCACTTCTGCCACACTCGGGAAAGCTCCCTGTTGTATTTTCCCCCATTTACATAACACTAACAGAGATGCATGCTGATCAAATAAATGCCTGGTTGTCAGCTTACAAGTAACAACTAATTTATGCTTCTCTGTTATGAGAAGAGAAAAGAGATGGGAAAAAGCAAGAGCAGCTAATGTTATCCTGCAGTACACCAATATTTCAGTCACAACTGAAAGTACTGCCAGGCAGTACAGAATATAATCATAATCCTATACTTGTGCACATCATCAAAACCATTCAATAGTTCTAAAAAAAGGGGTGGGGGAGAAAAGCAATTTTCTTATATTATTAATTAACAAGAGATTAACCACCCTGTTTTGTTGTTTACTCCTTTTCACGCAGGTACACGGAAGGGTTTCTACTACAATGAAAATTCTTTCAAGGGACTTACAAAAGTGTAGAATTAATGTAAACAGTTGACAGCAGAGGAATAATGCTCAGTGTAAGGGCAGATGAGTTTTCAGACCAGAAGGGTAAAGCAAAGTGTTTGGACAGGCTTCCTTTCTTTCTTGTTCCAGAAACATGGTAAGTCACAAGGAATTCTGTGTTTTTTCAGTGCTATAAATATGCCTGATACTTAATAAAATGGAGGCTTGGAAGAGCGCTACGATGTAAGCTTCCAGACCCACCTGCTCTTCCACAGATGGAGCTCTGCAGACTTAAGAGGCAGAACCAGGGCCTGACACAAGCACAGGAAGAAATCACTGTCACACAAAATGCTTGAAGTAACAGAGGTACAACAAAAGTAAGAATTGGATCAGAAAACCTCTTTACTAGCTGACATGCAATTTATGAACTTTTCACCTTAAGGTATCACCTGTGATTTCTAAGCCTACGACATGAGGATAACTCTTGCTGCGTTGTATAAGAGGAAAAAGAAGTGGAAGTGCTGGTGCCCTATTTGATCAGTTTTCATTTTGTTTTGTGGTACGCTTCTTGGTCATCCACTGGACAAAATCAGACTGTTTTCACCAGATACCAGGAATATTGCCATATTCAGTAAGGCTTTGCTAATTGCTGCAGTTTCAGGAACACAATACAAGTAGAAAGAATGCAAAGCAACTGTTTGATAGCTGGATTTTAGTAATTGAGTAGTACATTTGTGGGAAGGTAGTAATTGACAAAACAGATGTTTCCATTCTCATACCGACCTCTAGCTCTGTAAAGATCACTGTTTATTGTGGATCAGGAAAGATTTTTATTTTTTTAAAAATCAAATTAGCATGCAAATTCCAATATTATTTTAAAGATTTATCTTCATAACACAAGAGGTTTAATTTACATCTAATTCACAGCAGGGTACATAATTTTGATTTCCACATAATTCAATTGAGAAGTGATGTATCATCACCTTACCTGTTGTGCCCTAGCCCAAAATATATCTTCTAAAAACGTGGCAAATCCTTCACTTAACCATTCTTCAGTCCAGTCACGAGCCCCAATGGCCAGTCCAAACCAAGCATGAGCAATTTCATGGCACAGACGTGTTCCACAGAGGTGGCTCCCTCCTGGTAATACGCTCTGTGACAGGAAGATGATGTGTGGGCTGCACAATACGAATAAGTGACAAAATACATTATTGACCTCTTTTAACATGCATCACATGGCCACAATAATTTATAGGCTTTATCAACCTTGCCAGTCTCTTGTTACTACATACATGCTAGGTCATGAGTGATAGTTTATAGCTCAGGCATATTTAGAATTAGGTTGTACTTTAGTGTTGGTTGGCAGAGAATCAACCCAAAATTCTGCCAAGCAGTTGTTTTGTATTCGACCATCAAGCAGGTATTACACGTAAGATGTAACTTAAACCAAAGATTTATACTTTTCAAATTACAAGACTGATTTATTTCAATAGAAGCATTTATATGTAAGCAAGGACAGTAAAAGATGAGCAGATGTGAATTCAGGCAGCAAGTATTTATCCATTAAATGATCAAAGCTGGAAATAAAGCAGAAACATTTTAGACAAAAAACCACCCAAATCAGTATTCAAAAGCAACAAGACCCATGTATAGTAAAGCACCTGAGCTTCTTAAATCTTAAAACAAGCTAAAAAGATACCATCTGATTATAAGAGTTGAACATTTCTGCAAAAGCAGAGGAAGGAGAGCATCCATAAGCACAGATGTCGGAAGGAGACTTCATATTTACTTAAAAAATGCTTTTCACAACAGGGGAAAGCAACCCAATCTGTGTCTACTCTGCTTTGGACTCAAGTACTATACGAAGAAATCAGTGGAAAAAACTGGTATGCATTATTGCTCTACTATTGAAAACACACTGAATTGCAAGTTACCGCAGTTCCTAGCTCGTGTTCTGCTGTAAGGCAATTTCTGCTATGGTTATAGACATTACAGATACTAACATCTCAAAAGTTAATTTCTGAAATTAAGTACATCTAGGAAAGAAAAGTAGCAGAATTAAGCTCTCTGACTAACATCATGGGATTAAGAGGGCATCACGCGACAGACAGGAGTTGCAAGGACTCAACCCAAGACCACCACCTGCAGAGTACTCCTGCACTAACCCTTGGCATTTCAACTGTTTTCTCAACTCCAGCCAGTTAGAAAGGAAATAAAGCACAATGGCAATACCTTCAAGAACACAAGTCTTTAAAACTAAGGCTGGCCTTCCAGGCATGGGGCAGGAGCGAATGGCCTTAAGACACTTCCAGGAGTCAAGTATTATTCATCAGCATTCCAAAGAGCTTCCCCACCCACCCTACCCTTCCGTT
>VXBW01004367.1:98179-133796 GCA_013400375.1 Thinocorus orbignyianus
AGAAGCTGCAGAACATGATGAATCTTTTATTATAAAGCCCCTGATGAGAAGAATAACCACGGTTTCAGGGGTATTACTTTGGTCAGTCCTAAGTAAATGACCCCTAACTGTGGCATGTGTTCAGTGCTACAAAGAAAAACTGCAGAAATGGAGCAAGTAAATAACATTCCAGACATACTGCTGGCAGTGTTCTGGCCATTTGGTTAAGCAAAACAAAAGTAACTTCATGCCATATAAACAAGCTCACAGAATAGTCTGCATTTTAAGTCTACTGTAGGTAAATACGGAATAAAATTAAAAGATCATATTTTCTGCTTTTTCCAGTCACTTAAATCACAGAAATGCCACATTTGGATAATCCTGCGCCTTTATAGAAGGATTACAAATCAGTTCACTGAGACAAATGTGTATGAGCTGAAATTTGGCCTAAGAATAAGACACACAGCTTCCTACAAGGCCAAAAATAAGATTATGTGCTGCAGTAGAATTTAATTTTAGAGTCTGAGTACAGCCAGTAACTTCCTTTCCTGAGAACACCTTAAATGATTCCTTTTATTTTGTTTGCTCTTAACAAGCAGCTGTATCTCCAGTTCTGAGCCTCACTGCAACAGATATCACTACAGAGCTGTGTAAAGTTCCCACTTATCTTAAGAGTAGTTTTATCAAAGATTGAACATTTTTCTGTAATAAGTCCAGCAGCTATTAGTTTGGGCGGAAGTTTGGTTCTATGTATTATTTTAAAATACAGGCTCTCTATTTCCAATACATATTTGAATTCCAGAAACTCTGTTCCTAACCCTACTGATACCAAACAAATCTACATTTTTTTTTATTTTTTTTTTTTTTAAACTGAAATAGGAATTTGGCCCTCCTGCTATCCATTTGAATTACTAGGAGCAAATTGTACGGCTTGATAGTCATTGCTTTTATTTGACTTGAAAAGGAAAGAAATCCATTCATACACTAGGAACGGACAAAAGTGATTCACCTCAGCAGTCACACCAAGACCTGATGAGATACGCACAGCTTATAAATGCCTCTAGCTGATGTCTTTTCAAGTCTGACCCAAGTTTCTAAAGCAGGTCAGAACAGGCTAGCTGGATGTGGCAAGGAAGATGGGAAACCTTTACCAGTTAACAAAAAGAAAACAACCACCCCAAAAAACCAAAACAACCAAAAAAAGCCCCACAAGTCCTTCCCAGGAAGCTGGACAAGTTCCCAACAGCTCTTACAGAAGAAGTTAGTGACTTGCCTTCAACAAGTATACGCTTGGTTACACTTTTAAAGCAAAAGGTTATTGTTCTGACCACAGTCACACCCTCATAACTTAGATCTTTGTGTCATTCCACTGAAAGAAGGAGCAAGTTCCCTATCTCAGTTAAACTGCAGTTAAGGGAAATCTCAACACTGCAGCTATGGTATGAGTGAATATGAAGGAAAAACTGAGCCCCAAAGGGAAATAACTTTTTGGTGTGAAAGGTAAAAGGATCTTGACATTCCAATCATCCAAATCCACCCACACAGATGTTCTTAAATGGTCTCTTTATCAAATAAAAGGTTTCCAATGAGTCCTAAAGCTCTGAACAGTAATCTGACCAGTTGAGAGGCCAAATCTCTGAAAGCAATTTTGTGAAACTTTTTCCTCAGGCTGATGACTTACATGCAGGTGCTGCTTTGGACACAGGCTGCATCAGTGTGCTCGCCTCGGCTGCTCACACATAATCAGATGAGACAACATAGCACAAATTCCAGCCAAATATATGAACTTAAATACACATTAGAGCTAGGAACATGAAACTCATTTCTAACAGACTTGTTCCACTCCTTTTGAAGTAGAAATCTTTCCCTCTTAGCACGCAGACTTGCAGATACATTTTTCTTATGTACTTACTGAAACAACAAAGCCAAGACCATATCAGCTGGAAAATTATGCTCCTGGAGTCAAAAGTAACACCCAAAATAACTATTACAAATGGGAGTTATATAATTTAAAAAAATATTTTTCATGTTTTGATAATATTCCACATAGTGCTTATCTTTTCCTTCTTAGAAACAGGTAGTCAGGTAGTAAATGGGTTAGGCAGTTTTGTACTTCTAGAAAATCCCTCCTCAAACATGCAGAAGTGAGCAGGGGAAATATTTCTAACATATTTTCACAGGAACACATTAAGATACAAATTTTAAGATTGCTGGAACTTGAGAAAGCTAGACAATCAAATGACAACTCTTCACATAAATGCGTGCGATCTCGTCAGTTGCCTTCAACCTGTGATTATTCCAGCGATATAAAGAAGAGTATTATCATATTGTCTGCATTATCTACATCAGACTTCTCACATCAGCTTAATTTATCTTTAAAGATACTTGTGCCATTGGAACACAGACACAAGAACAGGCAACATTCAACTATTTACCTCTACAGTCTCCAGCATTCTGGAATATGTTACAGTACAGTACCTGGAGAACTGCAGAAACAAAAACCCTTTTCAACCTCTTAGGTTCATAGTCTACCAGAAACCCACATATACATGCAGATGGAGTTTGTAAAGACATGAATCTGGTAGTTAGAACACTCTGAGCACTATTCCAGAAGTAATGGAAACTTAGTAAAGAATTTTTCCCATCCTACCATCATAGTGGGAAAACACCAAGTGACTGGAATTTAGAGCTGAAAGTCACTCTAGTGTGGATGCCAACCTTTTACTCTGTAAATTATGCAATAATACAGTAGGGTAGGCAATAGGGAAAGAAGAGCAACCCCTGTGTGTTGGAACGACGATGGTATCAGCCAACTCCAAGTACAGCAATTCAATATCCAAACTTCAAATTGCAGTCAAGCACCTAGTTAATAATCTGAACACCTGAGAAGCAGCTCCTCCATGAAATGGCAAGCAATCACTTCAGTCTTGCTTATTTTGCTCTACCAAACCAGGTTAGTAAGGATGCGTATAAAGGTGAAACTCTCCTTAATTGCAGTTCAACAGCACAATTCCTACTTGGCATAAAACCAAAGTTATATAGAGAAAGAGAAAAGATAACACAAGCATAAGGTCAAACAGCTGCTACACTAACAACTGAGCTCGTAACAACCCGTGATATTTTTCATTATCTCCAATCCCATATTACATCAAATGAACATCCTTGAAGTAAAAACCTGCATAGGAAGAGAGTATGCATTTATTACATGCAACTGTGACATACAGCACCTTCCAATGTCTTTAATCTTACAAGGCAACTATTTACTTGATTTGTCCAGATGTTATTCACAGTGGAAATTTTATAAATTTTCTTCAGATACCGAAATAGCTCTGGAACTTTATGATGAACAAAAATAAACTAAACAGTATTGAAATTGTTGACAAATGCACTATTTATATGCCAGGAGACCTTACTTTGCTACTGCAAAAGGACCAACCATATTGACCTTAACAAAATGATACAGACTAGATATGCTTCAAAAAGCAAAAACCTGATGCACTCCCAGGTAATATAAGGCCAGCTTAAAGGAAAACTGTATCAGCCCATCTCATTGTTCATAATTCAATTCTCTTAACTTTACGTTCACAAATTAAAAGATATCCTACATCCTTTCATGCTATATCAATAATATGATCATGTATTAATTTGCAAAAATTTCCTCAAATTGTCAATCACAACTTGCTCTGAAACTTTAAATGAGTAAAAGGTCAAAGTATTAAAAACAAGATCTCCAGTACTTTCAGGTTAATTATTTAACAATAAAAAAAATTAATAAAAGTCAAGAAATAAATCAAAATACTGATTTTTTTTTTTAAATTTAAAAATTATATCCATGGAAACTAACCACATACAGGGGGATACCATCTATTAAATTCTTCCTTGACTACCTTTTGACTAAACAAAACCCCTCTCTATATTTTATGGAGCTCAATTTTTGACCCTCATACTTTACATGAAGTTCCTCCACAAGAGGTACCAACATTGCTAACACTGAAAATAATTTCCATATCCCTTTTTAGGTATCCCTAGTACAAACTTGCATTGTTTCATGGCAAATGTTTCCAAACAAGTCTTAGAAGCTATATAACTCAATTAGCTTATTTATATTGAAAGTCAATCTACAGTACTTTAGTTAAAGAGCAACAAAAGCAAGATCAAGAAGATAAAAATATTCCTAGTTCAGATTATTCTTTGAATAAGCATTTTATTGATATTTTTTTCATAGAACTATCTTTTTCTTTTCTTTTGTTTTCTTTTCTTTTCTTTTTTTTTTTTTTTTTTTAAAAATTTTTTTTTTTTTTTTTTTTTTTTTTTTTTTTTTTTTTTTTTTTTTTTTTTTTTTTTTTTTTTTTTTTTTTTTTTAAGACAGCTGATGTAAAGGTCATGCCAACAATAAAACATCTCTACTCTTGCTGACACAGGTAGCATTACAAAAGAGGTTCAGAAGTTGAAGGGAAACTTTTGTCCATGTCTGAAGAGCCACAGGAAATACCACGTTCCCACTAATTTCAGTAAGAGCTTTATATACAAATATAATTGCAATATTTGGTTGACGTTCTGGATTTGTGAAACTCCAAATTTCCGATGAAACTTTTAACATGCTTCTCTTTGAGTGCTGACAAATACTAGAAAATGGCCAAACAAAGAAGAGGACAAAAAAACGTTGAAAAGTCATTACCATATGAAAATGGTTAACTACAAATAACAGTTTGGAAAGTCTATATTAGAACCATGCATTTATGTTCATCCTCTCTCATTTAAAACTGATTTATACGATTAGGATGACAAAATTAATTAAAATTAAAAAAAAAAAATGAACAGAAAATAGCAAGAGATGACATTGTTCATTGTAATTAATTATTTTAACTGATCATATTTTAGTAAGAAAAGGGTAATGGAAACATATACATACAGGTACTCACACCTGTCATTTTATAAGTAAAAATATTTTTGTGTGATAATAACTTCTTAAAACGTTTCTTTCTCATATACCAAGTGGAAAACTGGAAAAAAAAAAAGCATCTGTTGCTTTAAATTAGAAATTTCTTTCAGAGCCTCTTCAAACTGCTCTTTTCATTCTTGCTAAAATGAGTAACATGATAAACAGTCTCTAATCAGTTCCAGTCTAGATGATGAGATTTGTCACCGATGGATAATATTATTTGATTGTGGATGGATTTTGTTCACTGTAGCTTTCCATCACTGTCATTATTGGAAGACCTGGATTTCCTTTTACCACATCATGAAGTTTCTGGCAAATATTAACACAGCTGAGGGCAAAAGTGCAAATAACCAATTATGATAGTCAGACAGAAGGAGCAATATGTATCTGTTTGTCCATATTCAATGAAAATTCACCCAAGTGCATATGCATTAGTATTCTCAAAGTGTGAAAAGAGAAAATAAAATAAAGAATTTTTCTTCTTCATTTCATATACAGAAGAAAGCTTTTATTCACACTTACCAGAAGAAAAAAACAAGGAACAACAACAAAGCTAAACAAACCAATAAGAAAAAAGCAAAATAGATTGCTTGTTCTTTACATATTTCAGAATTTTTTTCTCAGTGTAAAGCTTGTGGAGTCACTGTTCTAAAAGTAGCAAGGAAATGAAATTTGCCTGAAGGCAAAAGTGGTTCTTATTAAATCTCTACAGTTAGAGTAGCATTTTAAAACAAACTTAAGCGACACTCCTTCTTTTTAAGAATTCCTATCAGAAATACTTCACCTGCAAACTGAATCATTTAGGAAATCCCAAACATTACTGGATGAGACAGTGCTACAAATCCCTGACATTTATAAGGAAAAAAAAAAAAAAACAACAAACCAAAAAACAACAAAACCCAAATAAAAAGGTAAAGCTCAGAGTTGTTTTTAAAAAGATCAGAACTTCTCCCATGGTAGGATGCACAGAACCAGTTCTTTTAAATTTTTAGTTCATATCTAATACCTTCCTGCTTCTTGTGCCAACTACAAATACAGGAACAAACAGTGAGATTAAGATAATTATCCAATCTGCAAGTGATGTAAATTTTGCTCATACCTATCACCCACAATTCATACTTTTAATAATTGGTACCTCAAAATCCATTTTCTGAAGCCTTTCATTTCACTTGAAAGAATGGGTGCAAATCTAACACTGTCAAGTCTAATTTGATTTTTAACATCCTTCCTAAAATGTATTATTTCTCCTATAGCTTTGTCCTCTGTATGTGCAAATGCTACAACACTCTCCACACCTGTCTTAAAAAGGGTTCAGGAAACAGTAATTTATCTAACTAGTCCTACCATCATCCACTACCTGTTTTTCTTATTTTTTGCTATCTATAAACAGCATGTAAACTGATTTAAAATGCAGGCTTTCATTTTACTGAATGAGGATCCAATGCTTCTTGTTACATTGATGAACAAGACTGACGTTGTTAGGAAAAAAAGAGAGAACAAAATAGAAGAATATGTAATGGCTTCAAAATAATTTTCTTAGTTTATTCTGCGCAGCAGCTATACAAGCCTTCTTTTTTGTATGCGTCTGTCAATAAGATATCTGTTGTGCTTTTGCACAAAGAACAAAGATGCCTTTATCAATTCTCAAAAGTCTGTAGGACAAACCATTCATACTGTCAAACTCTCTAAAACCCTTTCAGCAAATAATGAAATCCATCAGTGACAAATGTCAACATACTAATTTGTTAAATACAGAACAAAAGCAACATTCAGAAGAGGTGCCTCATTTCACGTTATATCAGCCCTCCAATTTGTAACAACTTTATGGCAGCCCACAGATCATGCAATATTAAAACAGAACAGCATTATAATGACTAAAGCCAGAACAATCTACTGTCCTTACAATAAATGCTTAACAGTTCAACAAAACTGTAAACAAAATCTTTTGGGAACATCAAACCCTTTGCAATGCATTCATTTTCCTCCTTTTTTGAAGATTATTTCCAAGTAAAATCTTACACACAAACACAGATTCTCTTTCTAACATAGTCACATTTATTGTGGTGGTGAAAAAGTAAGATTAAATTACATCATATCCAGACAGAAGAACTTCAGTGTGTCTGAGAATTACTTTATCCATTACACAGAACATTCAGCTATTATTGCTGAACCATATAGCAAAGGGAGAGTTTAACTGGAAGTAGCTAGTATGCGTGTGAATTCATCATACAAAGACATCCAGCTATTATTATTGATATCACAAAGCAAGGAACAGCTTAATTGGAAATAGCTAACACAACTAAGAACTGCGTTAATGTCTTAATATTTTAAGTATCACCTACTGCTGAACTTTTAGTATGCTGTATCTTCCATTAATTCACTATTTCTTACAAGTCTGAATTTGTTTCAGTCCACCATAACGACTAAATAAGTACTTCTCCTGTTGTCCAGGACACTGCCACAGAGTATATTTACCTGTTCCTTTCAAAAATGACAGAAAGAAGCAAATATCATGATATTCTAGAAACATCTATTGTATTCAACATTTCTTCTGGAGATTTTCAACATTGGCCTGATACCTTGTACGGGAATTCATCAAATAAACCTTGAAAACAGAAAGGAACATTTGAAGCTGTTAAATTGAGAATGCCAAATTCTGTATTTGGCAAAACACTAAGGCTAATACAGATTATATTAGTAAGTATTTTTCCAAGTCCAAAAGGAGAGAGTGAGGCGATTTTCTGCTATGCAAAAACCACACTAAATAAACTACTGTGGATCAAAAGATATCCCTTTGGAGGCGGTTTTGTTTTGGTTATGTTTTTAAAAATCACCATGGATTTTAAGTTGCAAGAAGTACAAAATTTTCAATTGCTCTCCATGTGCTCTCCTAACAATAGTTCCGTCAATGCACTCAAGTGGCAGAACACTCATTGAGACTTGCTTCAACTATCAGACTCCGTGCCTCTGACGTCTTGTACATACTTCCTTGACCGCAACTTAAACTTTAGTACAGCAGTCTTCTGTCGGTTTGAGAGTAGGAAACACTTAAAAAGATAAATTCCATACTGAAGCCATATTTTGGATTCAAACCTCTAGGTCTATCATACTGTCCCCGCTGCTCATTAGCAAAGTCACAGGTAGAAACAAGAAGCTGTTACCTACCCTCTCTGACACTAGAAGGCCTGACGCTAGAAGAGATGGCACAGGGACTGCCAGTGTCTTTCTGCTGGGCTCAGCTTCAAGTTCTGGGGAGAAAACTTCTGTGACAGGAATACATACCCTTAACCCTGCCAATAGTTATCACTCTACAGCTATACCTCCAGCAGGTTTAAATTTAGTTAAAAGAGAATTCACTGCAAATATTACAGTTACACCGCCATACGCAAACTGGATGTAGCTGTTTCTTCATAGAAAGCACCAAAACCACCTCTGTGACTGCAGTATTTTATTTTTTTTCTGGAAACCTAAATAATTTGCATTTATACATACTCACCGCTGTATTAACTCAGATTACCTGGGCAAGCAAAACCAGAAATTAAGCTTCAAGACAAAAATAACATACCTAATCTGGCACTACCAGAGAGCACATTAACATGAGGATCTGTTCAAAATCAGAGGCCAGTTTCTCAGGCATTGTAAGAAAAAACTAAACAGCAGCAAGTAGAGACTGCTTTATACTATCTGTAATGGCTGAACAGTTTGAATTTACAAGGATGTGCCCAGTGTGGCACCTGTATATCTGTGTATTCCAAGGCATAACCTGCACATAATGCTTTTACGTATTTACTACGTAACATTAATATGTAATGTTTATCATTATAAATGTATGACACAAAATGAAATTCAGAAAAGCAGCACTGGTCCTGATGATTCTACCTTATTATGCTGCTGAAGGCAGTGGGGAAGAGGAAAATTTCCCCAAACAGCTTATAATCATGTTCTACAGTTACTTAGAAAGAACTTTGTGTTCTCTCCAAACCATGTTGTCTCTGATAAGCTGCTTTTTTTTTTTTGTCTAGAGGTCTGTACCGTAGGTAAAATACAATGGTGCTTTAGCTAGCACTGGGAAGTGCAAAAAATTTTATGGGTGAAGACAGAAATCTTTGAAGTATAATATATATGTAAGATATACAAGACAGTACCAAACCCACTTCAGTCACTGACAAGCAAGCCTCCTTCCTCACTTCATCATCCTAAGGTCTAATTTCAGCCTCTGAAAAACTTGCTCCATGACCAAATTTTTTTGGGCGGTCTACTAGCCATCCACAGAAAGACTAACGAAGCTATCCAGAATTACTGCACAGCTTTAACTCAGGATCTATCATCACCAAGCTGGTGATCATACAAAAAAATATACTCGTGACAGTGTACTCCCTGACATTTGTTAAACAAGATACTTCTGTGTACAACAAATGAGAAAGAATATTCCAGCAAATTCACTGTACTGGTTCTTTACAGTTCAAAACACTACCTGAAATTTCACCTTCAAACAATTTAAGCAGAAGATAACAATTTTCCAAGTAATCATAAAGATGCTTGAAATTCTAAAATTATGCTGCAATCAAAGGGAAATGAACATTTTTAAATATCAATGCAGCATTATACCATGAATGAGACAGATTATCAAATGGCTATGGCTTCACTGTTTGGTTTCAACATTTAGAAGTAGACCTAGAAGTCAAAATTATTATAAATTTGTAATATCAAAGCACACAGTAACTAACCTCCTTTGGTAAGCAGAGTCATAATTTATGCAGTACTGTGGAAAGAGCGAGCAGTTATCACAAACCAGATGCCTGCCACCCGGCAAGAAAACCAACTGGCCTTTAAAGAGAAAGGAATGAAACCATCTATTTTCTTCATGCTACCACAGACAAAGAAAATGCAAAAACCACTCCAGAAACCAGAGGTGATGTTTTATTCACAAACCACAATCTCCAAGTAAATTTTTCATATCCTCAAACCCACTCATCTCAATTAATTTCCCTAAAATCCATCATACATCCAATTCCCTCACAGAAAAAGGAAACACACAGCACTCTTCTCCTGCTTGGAAGCACTCTCAGCAGTGTACTTGTCCTTCTGATCTCCCTAAAAACAAAACATTCTTACACACCACCAATTTAAACAGTTTAACTCTCAGTCTGTATCATGAGATCCCTACTCACCCCTAAGCAAATCTCCAGCTGCAACAATCGGGTGTGAAGCATGAACACGTGTAGAGAAAATTCATACCACAACACCCAGACTGCAATACATCACATATCAGCCCTTGGAAAAATGAAAAATAGTCTTTCAAATTTCCAGTCAAATAAAATGATCCCCAACACATCAGGTGCTTCTACAGGACAAGCTATAATATTTTGACAGTAGTCTGAAAAATTCTGTAGTTCCAGAGTTCAGCTTTTCTCCAACTTTTCCTTAGTAAACATGATCATAAGTCTATGTCAGAAATTTAATCAATGAAATATAAAATAAGCAAAACCTCTTTTTCACCTCATTAAAGGCTTAGGGTTTGATGGTATTATGGAAACTCTTGGGAAAGCATGAGGGTTTTCAATATTTTTCTTCTAAAAATTAAACAATGTTGCAGTTACTTGAATGGAACAGATGGAAGGTGACTTCAGGTGAAATTGTTTTGAAAGGACAATTTTAATTGGACATTAATTTAATTTAATTTTAAAAGGAGAGTTTAATGTATTTTAAAAGTTCTAAATAGTTACTTTATTCATACAGGCATGAACATCTGCTTGCATGTTTCACAGAATACTCTTTCGCAAAAAAAAATCTTTAAATGAACTATACACGTTAATCCAGTTTTGAAGAGATGAATTAAATGCTTACTTTAAATATAGTGGAACAGACACAAGGGCCACATGATTGTTCTTGGGATACAGAAGTCTGTTTTTCATTCCTTTCCTCACACATTAATGAATAAACACAAGGATGCAGAATAATTTGGAGATGACCAACACAACCGAGGAATGTCCTCTCAAGCATCTTAAAAAAAACTTTAAAAATTCGGCAGTGGCAGAGAAAGTCCTAAAGCTAGCAAAGAATTTTTTCTGATGTTTGGTATAAAATAATTATAACAGCCATCCCTCGTTTTGCCAGCTTTATCAGTGCATTCACTGCAAAACTTTCAGGATGGTATGAACCAAGACATTAATAACACTACCGCACAGATTTCCCCCAACTTGTCCTATTGTGTCCCTTCTTCCTTTCAACACATTTTTGACTGTTATTTAATGAATGTTCTTAGTTATTGAACCTTTTTAAAACACGCATGTCAACAATCATGTCGTGACAGACAGTGCACCAAGTCAGTTTTAGCTGGTCTTCTCTACTCGTACTTAGAAGTCAAGTTGGAAAATGACAAAAATTTGAACAGTTTCCTATACCTCATGAAAAGAAATAATCTACTGTCGAAGAGACATAACTCACACTGGTTAAAGCCTAGAATAAGGTGATGATGATGATTAGCTGGAAGTAAGTTTGTTGGAATACCTGCTTTGGTATTTGTGCATTAGTAATAACGACAGGCACCAGTTTCACATTTTTAAATAAAGCAATCTCTACAGTAAGTAGAAAGGGATCAAAACATCAAGAAATCCACACTACTGCTTGAGGTATTTGCCAGATTTATTGTCAATGTGAAGATTAAAATCACCCACCACTACAAATTGTATGTGTGCATCCCATTCAGACGTCAGAAGTCTAAAAATTATGTGATCAAGAGAGTAGTTTCTAGGCAGATAATAAATAAAGGATAAGTTTACAATAGAAATGTTGAAAAGCATCTGATGAATTACATATAAAGGAGTTGACCCTTGCTATCATTCCCATTGCAATCAACAGACATACGAATATGCTCAATGTAGTCACAATAATAGCAACAACACGCTTTCCCACAGCTTAAGATAACAAAGCTAAAGGCAGCAAAATGAAAGGAGTAATTTGAAACTACCATATTAAAAGAAATGAAACATCTCACTGGACACTTCGTAAGAATTATGGTGTCAGCACAGATGCCTCTGTGTTCTTTAGGTGCTTTCAAGCCTGATGAGTAAATACTAAGCAATTTCCCCAAGTGTGAGAGTGAGGGGAAAGGGAATCCTTTTGTGCCATGGTATTTTGGTGCACCAACAACACTCTTTTGCCTTTACTTTTCAAAGTAAAAACTGCCATATAAAACCAGAAATAAAAAGTTGTCAGTGTATAATACTGTAGCAAAGGGCAGCACAGGACATTCTAACCACATTTCACATATCTACTAAAGCTGAATCTGACAGAAAGCCTAGCATCTGGAAGCAGGGTTAAAACATTTTTCTTTTTTAATCCCAACTGTATGACATAAGGGCTAAAAGATCTAACTCCCCGAAGTTAATAGTAGATTACATGGTACCATCCTCTTCTCCGGAAGCGACAGGTCTCAAAAGATCTTACAGATCCCCTGTAATTCTTCCTTTAGCTACATTAACAAGCATCATATGGGAGCCAGAATTAATACACACATGATCATAAACAATCTTTTTACCCTCAGTGAGATGCTTAACTACAAGCTACTTTCTTCAAGCTCATGGTAACATTGCCATTGCAGTTCAATTTTGCTATATTAACAAGCAGAAACCCATCCAAGACATTGCTAAGCTCTGTAGGCCTCTGTGCTTGTGTTTACAACTGCAAACAAAGCATTTAGGAGACACATCAGTATCTTAGATTCTGTTACAGAGCCTTAAACCATACCTCAGAATAAGGACAAGTTTCCTCTATGATCAACTCTCATTTGACAGTAAAAATCCTCTCAGGAAGATTAGGTGGCATTCTGCTTCAAAACTAAACATAGTTTTTAAGTATGCACATACAGGTGTTGACACTGCATTGGATCAAGAATTAGCAACATAATATTCCTGAATGGTTATAACGCTCTCCCATATACATACTATATATGACACCAGCCTTGAGTCATACATGTATGAAAAACCTGGATTTAGGCATAAAAGAATCCAGGAAAGGAAAATCCCCAGTTTATAATGCTGTCTTATTCAGAATATGTAGAATACACTTTTCTTCAAGGAATTCCATTTTGTGCTATTTTTTTAAGCTGAAACTTTCCACAGGCATGTATCTTGCTTCCGATGTAAAGATCAGGTAGTGATGTGCAGAAAAGTTGAATTAAGCTATATTAACACAAATAAAATACCAACTACTCAATGTCAAGAATCAATCAGCTTACTAGCTCCCAAACTTTATCAGTCTTTTATATTTTTTTCAGAAGGATTTTCCTTCAATTTAAAAAACCCAACAAAACAAACCCAAAACGAGCACACACACATCCCAACAATAAATATGTAAAGAAATAGTTCATGTAGACATCTGCAGGCAAGTCTTGATCACATACACTGGACTAGTAAAATGGAAAAATGACAGCAGCCTCAGAACTGAAAAACAAGAAGAATTTAGATCATAAATATGTTACTGTCCAGCCTCTCATTTTCCGGCCACTGCAGTGGCTGTAGCTTTATTTGAGAATTTGTCATATTTAGAATGAAATTTAAGCTGGTCATACTACCAAAGCAGAAGCAGGAGTTCAAATGTCCTGTTAATGCAGGACACAGAAGGGAAGCTGCTAACAGTGTCACACCCTATAGGTAAAGGGACTAGCTGCATCAAAAGTGTGATGCTTATCTTTTTGTGCAGGGGCAAGATTCTGATCAGGCACAAACGAGTTCATCAGCTTTGGGTCACTCACAGTCATATCCCGCATACAAATCAGAAAAAGGTCACTTCCAACATAGGTGAAAAAGAGAAAAAAGTAAAACAAGAAATGCAACACAGAAGGCAAATACTAGGAGGAATCACAGTGTTCCTCTGCAGTGACTGTTCTGAGCCCTTTTAGGGATACAGAGAAACGAAAGCAAATCATGTCCATACTTTATATCTATTTGAGAAAATTCTTAAAGCCAAGTTCAATTCTTCAGATGTATGCACATGACTCATTTCAATGGGACAGAAACATACACGTATCTCAGACTAGAATTTTATGCTAATACTCACATTTATAAAAGATTTCCAAATGTAAAGCTCTGGGCAAGTTTGTAATTGAAGTTTTTAAAAAAATATCTATTATTTGGCAGACAGCAGGCCTCCAATATCCACACAAGAAGACTGTCGACATCCTGAATTAAAACAGGAGGGTCTAAATAGAGCTAAATAAAGATCTGCTCATTGACTAATCATTTGCACCACAAATTAATTATTCGATAACAATGTGCCTGTTACAAAAAATCTGTATCCAACAATGATTCCATAGAATCAGCAGAAACTAATAAATCAGTAGAAGATGAGAGTTCTTGAAAGAAGGTGAACATTCTTTGTCAATAGTGGGATGAGATGAAGCGCTACTACTTTCCTTCCTATGAACATTACATCTAGCTGAAACTCATCCAACTCCTTCTGATGTAAGCCCAGGAACCCAACGAACAGTGGGAAAGCAGAGCCTGCACCAGCTGGGTGTAAAAACGGAGGTGGGTATCTTCAGCACACTGGCGGCACGGAAACACAGACCATTTCAGACTCGCTCACTGGCCTCACATGAACATTGCACAAAGGAATTGCCAGAAGAGATCTTTGCAAAGCACATTACAAAACAGACCCCAGTAATAATGAGCACATAACAATCTAATTTTCTGGGATCTCATAAAGCAATAAGTGCAACTACCACACAGAGCGTCATCAAAAGCTTCTAGAGCAGCACACTGCTCTCTGCAATTAGTACTATGAAAAGAAAACTCCAAACCATCTATATTTGCAAGTTCCTTGTCCAATGCACACTCCAGGTCACACTCAATTTAAACATCATTTTGTAGGAAAAATAATCAAGTCCTGACCTTTGCCAGAGCTGCTTCACTGTGTCTTTCTGACTTTTGCACACAAAATAAGAGAGTAGGTATTTTTAACTAAGTTGTGAACACAAATAATTTAACCAGATAAAAACCAACCTATTTGTGAAAGAAATTACACCTTTTCTATTGACTGGAAAGTTCCATTGAGCCTTTCAGTGGCAGACCCCTGTCTCCTATGTTAGTTTCTCCTTGCCATAAATGGCAAGATTCATCTCATTTCACAGGCAGCAACCCTCTCACCAAATCCATGATCAAGGAAAGAAAATTATCTTGAGGCTTCTTGTCTCTTTATGGCATAACCGTGGAACAGCAGTTTATATAAGCACATTTCTTTCTATCTGAACACTGGCTAATTCTTCTCATGAATTACGCACTTCATAAAAAAGGCAGTTGGGTTTTAAAATGCTGCTTTTAACACAACTTTCTGTTTGTGTAATTACTGTGGAGGGAGTGAGAGAGAATCATAAACCAAACAAAAAAAATTGTTTCCTGGAGCACAATCCCTTAGATTTTTGAGTAACACAAATGAATTCGTATACTACTCATATTTACAGCTTTTGCAAATCCAGCTTATTTAAAAATACTGGACAAAATGAGAAGGACTAGTTATTTGCAGTTTGCAAAGTTTTACAAACTTGTAATTTTAAAAATCTACTTCAGAAACTTAGAAGGGAAAAAACTATGGACTACTAGAAGCTGCAAAATGGTCTACCTAAGCAAAAGCCATAACTGAGAGGGACTAAAGAATGGAAGATGTGCATTGCCTTCCATGCATTCGGCACAGACCACAAAAACTAGGTGTGTATGAGCTACAGAATTCTTTTGCGTAGAAAAAGCTCAGATACTGAATCTAAGCACACCCCGAAGTGGAACATGTACATCACCAGTCACTCACAGAAGGCACTCGGTGTAACCTGTTTCAAACCTCTACGGCCTCCAATCCGAACCCTAAGAAGGCAGATAGTATCATAATAAAAGCATGGATGTTAAAACCTCCTCTTCAGTCTCTCATTTAGGAGTCCAAAAACTGCTTACTGTTTTTGTAGCTAAAGTATTGAGACCCACAGCTTCCATAATGCGTAGGGGATCCTAAGGTTATTTACAGATGGCAGCAACATAGATACCACAGTCATCCAGAACAACCACCTTAAGAAACTCCTGTACTGTCAGACTAGCACTTAATCAACTCAAGGGAAAAGCTTGTGATGCTAGGAAGCAATTCCAATGGCAAAACCAGCTAGTTTAGGCTCATGACAGGAATCTGAACAGAAGATGAAAAATCTTATTCCTACACCAGCTACCAAACACAAAGTACACAACTGCATTTTCTGACCCACACTTCTGTCAACTCATTCAGAAATTAGAATCTCTGGAGATAAACGTATCAGATTTTAATTTAGCCCCCTGATTTCTTCAGTGAGGTAATTAGTAATACAACTTCATACCTACTAACACAGCAGATAATTTGGACCACAATGGTCATGCATACAAAAATACTTTAAAAATTATATCAAACCAAGTAACAATGAAAAATATCTTTCTTTTGGAGTTTTACCTTATTCGAAATATCCAGGCTACCAGATGCCCTGGTACCTTTGGAGGAAGACAGTGACCAACTGGTTAGGCCCAGCTTAAAACACTCCACACATAATGTACTCTTTTTCACTGTACATGCAGTATTACTGATAACTATATCGACAGTACATGCAAAAAGATACAAACAAGTAGATACACACTGCATAATCCAAAACATAAAATCATTTTTATGCAACATTAAAAGTCATAAAATTGACTATTCAAAAAATCACAGGGCAAGGTACCATAAGTCTGTGGAAAACAGAATGCTGAAATGATGTGAGAAGGTGGCTAGCTATAATATATAATACACCTCACATTTTCAATCGAGTCAAGAACAGAAAAATAAAAGATCAATGTGATAATAGTTTATAAACAGGAAGGATTCCTTCTTTTATCAGTCTGGAATGGTAAAAGTAAAATCTAATCAGTATGAAAAGGAGCAAACTCGCAGGCCAAAAAACCCTTAACGTAATACAGCCATTTTTTAATGTGATATTGTATCATTATCTTCACAACAAGATTACAGCACAGTATCACATTCAGATCTGGATAATCTGTGCTTGTCTACATCTGGTTATGCAAAAGATAGAAGGTAGAGGGCAAGCTTTCTAGCACATCTGTCCATCAACAGAGACTAGTTTAACTCGAGGCTTGGTTTTAGTTCATTTTTTATCCAAAGGAAAGGTAAATTTATAAAGCCATTGGGAATGATTAATCTCTTTCATTTTTTTTAAGTGCCAAGTTCAACATCTTAAGAATGCCTTGCATTTTCAGACATACTACAGTAAATTAAAATATCTAAAACGATGTGTATATTTTTAGTCATCCCACCCGTGTATCTCTGTTCAGGTATTTCTCTGACTCCTATAATCTTGGTATCCAAGTACTGATCCACATATTGTGTAGTTAAAAACGAATGAGTATGTTCTCCAGATATGAAAGCATACTTCCTATGGACGTCAGTAGGAATCCTGTGAAGAAAATCCTATGCCTGCATACAATCCAGAAATCTTTAAAAAGGGCACCACAAAGACTATGTAAATCTCAGACAAATGGTTATCTTTCCTACACTTTGTGAGCATGCGATGCCCATTAGCATGAGTTAAGAGTTACAAAGTTGTTTAAAAAGAGCAGGACATATTATACCAATCCAGAGGGTTAGGGGTCAGTTATGGTTATGAAATTTCCTAGCTTGCTACAAAGCAAGGGCAGCCATCTGAGGAGGGCTGAGAACTTTCTGAAGAACAGCGAAGACACTCGGCTCCCAATGGAAGCTGAGGGCATGCAACAGAACAGCAATCAGGTCTCAGCAAGATATTCTAATAGTAATACATTCCAAAACTACCAAGTATATTACTCATTATGTGAAGAATGAAAACTGTGGAGAATGTTGACTTTTTAATGAGACTGAGAAGAGGCAGTGCACCATACAGATGTCATGACCTTTACAGATGCCAATAGTTCTCTTTACTATAATGCAGCTGTAAGATTTTTGTGTCATCTTTAGTGTGTCCATAAAAATTAGTCTATGTTAAAACTCATTCTAAGTAGCAGTAAATTNTGGCTTGCAGTGTTTCTAATCGTCTGCTATCATGATAATGTGATTTTTATGTGACATTAAGTGTAAGCAGAGAAAATGTAATGATGGAATTTTGATATCTTCATCTGGATCACCTCACAGAACTGTCAGCTCTGTTCATTTCTGTTTTCAAGGTGGTTATTATTGGGAACATATTTCTGTTTTGACATGTTCAGCATTCTTGTTGAACAGTAAGCTACACTGTTTAGAATATGGTTTTATATAGGAGTTCAAACACCTGTCCTTTTTAGATCAAATTATTAAAACAGCTCACAAGTAAAAGCTTCTAAATAAATGCAGCTGTCACAAGGTAAGAACAAACTCCCTTTTTTGCCTTCACAAAGGATCGTATTTAAGACAATATAGGACTAAATAGATAGAAAAAAGTGAAAACCAATTCACTTTGATATGGAGAAAAATAGTAACAAGTCTGGTTTATCGTCCTCAAACACTGTATGAATCAGCAATGTAGAGTGCAAATATAATAAAGGTGTCTTATTTCAGTCTTATTTTGCACGTTAATTAAAAGTTCTTATGCCCTGAGATACCAGATGTTTTTAAACATAAGGTATTTATTTGCACACATACTCTGCCCCTAGTGTTAAACAACCAAAAAATACCTTGGAAAAGGGAAATCTGGTTTCTGCATTAAGTAAAAAGTTATCACTGCTATTAGGGACTGGAAAATTTCTCTGTACATTTCTATCCCCCTTTCTACAAAATGTTGCTACCTACCTTCCCAGATTGTAATTGAACACACAACTACATTTTATTAAAAGAATAATTTCAAAATGTCCAGAATGTATTGCGCAAGCTTGTACAATACAGTTTCACACCGAATATGCAATGTATCCACTAGCTTACAGCTATTACTAATTTGCTGCATACATAAGTGCCTAGCAGACACATATAAAAACAAAAGTACAATACAGAGTTACCTTAGAACATTCCTTATTGGTTTAGTTTTATTAACTTATGTTGTTTATAAACTTATTAACAAAAACAACAACTTACGATTGAAGTCGCTTTCTAGAGTTCTTCTTGTTTTACTACTGAGTTACCTACAAAATTATTGGTGGCTGTAATATACTCTGCTACACAGGGAGTAAAGGTTTGTATCAACGTGTCCCAGCTTTGACTAGTTTTTGCAGCACTTCCAAGTGAATGTTAATGAAGCACTAAAAAGATAATGCTATCAGAATGAAAATACTATGTCATTGGAAAAGAAAAAGTAATAAAATACAAGTAATCTTCAACTTACTATTGCTAGAATAGTAATTAAGACACAGTGCAAATACTTGCACTGGTAAAACATGCTTTTTTCATAGCTTTGATAACTGAAAGAAAAAGCATTCTCAGACCATAGAATATAAGAACTCTTGGTTTTGTTAAGCTTTTGAGCAACACTGATGAAGAAATAGGAATCCTAAAATAAAAACGGACTGCTACAGGGCTCATCATCTCAGAATCTTTCAACAGTCTTTACAAGTTTAAGTACATAATTCCTGAATATACACACTGTGTATAAACAAAAGCTCATGACTGAACAAAATTGTTTTAACTAACATAAACAGACGACAATACGAAGTTTTGGAAAGTCTTCTTCAAGCCTTAGAATCTAAATAAACCATATGTGTGGGCAGGACTAACTCTGTTCTCTCATACTTGCATAATTTGGGATTACTTTGAGTAGATTTCAGTTGAGCTAATCTAACAACAACATAACTAGAAGCAAGTTCGTATTCAGCTCAGTTTTATAAATCACACTGCATTAAGCCATGTGACTAACATCTGCTGCACATTGTTCCTTCTTTGATCCTTCCTCCAGAGAAAAGCAGAAGCAAATATGCTTCTTGTTTTGATATGGTTCAGGATTTTTATATATATATATATATACATATATAGATATGGATATATGCAGTACTTAATGTTTTTTATACACATACATATATACACATATATATGTTGTGTTAAATTTTTATGCTATGCCAGCATGGGCAACAACATTCTCCTTGCTCCTGACAACAAGTTTGTACAGTATGTGCTGGTTTTACTTTCTGAAATAATTCACTTCGCAAATTAGATCAACCCCACTGGCTGTTCACCCCCTGGATAAACCTTCGTTTCCTTCAGTTTTCCCCCATGTTGCAGATCTCTACCCGTTTCACCATGGTGACCTTTTAGGTTTTTCTGCCCATGTGACAGAGTGGTTTTAAGATACTCAAAACCTTGAATTTTAATGTAAACTCTGTGGAAAGCCAGTCTGAAAAGCGAAGGTTTGATAGGCTCCAAAACCAGGCTCTCCTGCTCAAGCAAATGCACTACACAATTTCAGACATACTGAGTGTTTGATATGAAAGTGGATTGTGCTGCCCAGTCAGCAGGTCACACAGATGTGAACAGCAGAAACCGAGGCTTCTCCTGTCAGGATAGGATGGTATCTCCAGGCCAGCTAAGAAATTATTCCAGCCTTGATGGAAAATGCTTTTCAGAAGACATTATAGCATCAGCAAGGAATGATGAGCTAAAAACCAAAGTCACAGCCAGAACAGGTACAAAAAAAGAATAGACATACCACTCCAAACTTTCCAGTATATTCCTCTGCCATACATACCTCAAAGCTGCTTATTTCAGCCCTTCTCAGAGCAGCAGCAGCTACTCGCACTCAAAAAACAATTTATGAAGGTTATGATACAGTGCCCATGACTGATATGGTAGACGCTAGTAGTAAGCACAAAGATACAAGGAAAGATGGAGTTGAGAGGAAACTGAGACACCACTTTGCACACACAGGACTTGAGCAAGGACAACTCAGCAGCTCTGGTTTACTAGCTTCCTGGTGCTCATTTTTACAGCATTTTTATTCTTTAACTGATACTAGGGCAAAAATTTACCTGGACTTATGCAAAGCATTTGACACTGTCCCACATGACATTCTGATCTCAAAATTGGAAAGCCATGGATTTTATGGATGGGCCACTTGGTGGATTGGGAACTGGCTGGATGGCACACTCGAAGACTTGTGGTCAACAGCTCTGTGTCTAAGTGGCAGCCAGCAATGAGTGGCATTCCTCAGGTGTTGATACAAAGATGTTTAACATCTTTGTGGGAGACATGGACAGTGGAATAGAGTGCACCCTCAGCAAGTTTGCTGATGACACCAAGCTGTGTGGTGCAGGTGGCACACTGGTGGGAAGGGATGCCATCCAGAGGGACCTGGACAAGCTTGAGAGATGGGCCTGTGCAAACCCCATGAAGTTCAATCAAGCCAAGTGCAAGGTCCTGCACCTGGAACATGGCAATCCCAGGCACAAATACGGTTTGGACAGAGAATGGCTGAAGAGCAGCCCTGAGGAGATTAGCGGGGCATCAAGACCCAGCTCACCTAAGCTTCAAAAAGATATCCAACTGTGGGGACAAAGTGCAGTGATCAAAGCCTGACTACTCACAAAGGGGAAAAGAATGGAAGCACTGAACACTGTTAGCTCAAAAAGGGTTGAAAACGGCATATCCAAAAAGGCAGATGCAAAACCTGTACATACTTGACAAACTAAGAAGAACCCAGGAGACATAAGGAGTTGAAACAACTTTCCTTCGTGTCACAGCAACTGATAGAGTCTAACATCCGGACAGAAACAGACTGTTGGACAGACTTCTGGGATGCCACGCACGTTCTGGTGTTAGCGTATGACAGTCAGTGAGTGAAACCTACTTTGTTTCAGGCTTTATTTTAGATAAAATTACCCTTCCTACCTATAAGATCTCCCCATGGGTACACTGTTACTATGTGTAATTTAAATATCATTCCACATAGTCTGTACTCAAACTACTTAGTAGAATTTGACAGAGAGTTTACTACTACAGGGAGATAATGGTTATGCCCTGATTAGTGCAGTTTATTTTTAAATAGAATCCTCCAGTTATTCACACTAACATTTCAAACCAGTTCAGTTCTCAGGGAGATTTCAGTGCAGGCAACCCAGATTATTTCTAGAGGAAGCTGGAGAGGAATCTCTGTTCCAGTTGTGCACCATTTCACCCAAACAGGAACAGAACGATGTTCCTCTGAACAGCTTCAACGCTTAGGAAGGGGACCATTCAATATTTAGCTCAGGGGACCAGACCAAACCAAGTACAATGTACATGTCTCCAACTGTATGGACTTTATAAGTAGGGGTCTCCATACTGACTACATCAACCTATTCATTCACTCTAACAGCACTGTATTACTTGCTATCACAGTCAATGCCAGTAACAGCATGGACTTTTACAGACTGCTTTTTGTCTAATGTTTATTTTGCTTGATTTTTCCTTTCAAGTCGAAATACAAAGACATGTTCAGAAGCATTTGTAAAGTTACTGACTTGCATCTCTGAGCATGATGAATCCTTAACTATAAATTAGCTCAGCACTATGTCACGGTAAACCTGTTTATTATGTTTGGCTTCTGAGTCTGATTTCAATGTAAAACAGGGACATAATGTACTTACTACCTAGTATCTGCAATGATTGAAAGAAACTGCTTATCTGAACTCACTTAGCTCAACTAAATTTCTCAGGCTTACAGGCCTCCCCGGCAAAACATCCCTGACATAAGTCAGCATCTATGGAGTTCATTTCAAGCAAAAGGTCCAAGGCACTACTAACTACTTCCCTTCCTGGCTCACTACAGGCAAAAAATCAAAAGAGAAGGCCAGCCAACCCCCTCAACACACACATTCCAAAAATAACAGTGAAGGATCATAAGATCTTTCCACAGCTGCTGGATGCGGTTTTTCCTGTAGTACCTACCAAAACATGTACTTTACTGAAAATGTAAGACTGCCTGTGCTGCTCTTAGCGGTTCTGCCCACTAAGACCTTGTAAACAACCAGAATTTTTAATCTAAAAATAGAAAACTTTTTTGTGGAAGGTATGGTAAACCCTGAAAGCTCACCTGCAACCAGTCTTGCCCAAACCAAAGAAGCGGAAGGCTATTTAATTTTAAAGAAAGAAACATGATACAGTACTACAGTGGTGTGTAAAGTAGCTGGAAGTGATACACAGTGGAAAGACGCCAGAAGAAAGAGGAAATTATGTTCCTTGGCAAAATGGCTCCAAAGCTGCCAGCGTCTGATGGTGGCAGTGTTGAAAAATGAGTTCTGCATTCTTGGCCAAACAGCAGCAGCAGCAGCAGCTTATTGAAGCCGGTAATCACAGCTCAGCAGTGGATTCAGCAGCAAATTTAACTAATCAGCATTTAAATGTGAGAAATGTAACATTAGCCAAGTAGACTAGATTAACTATTCTAAAGGCACAGAACATGTGACAGATGAAAATTATGCCTTTTGACGCTTGCTGGATTTTCCCAAAGATTACAATTGAAACTCAGAATGGCAAAGGTCCCCTAGATCTGCTTGCAGCCTATTGCTGATGAAGTTAGGGAAAAATCAGACCTCATATAGCAAGGGATGTCAAGAGCTTTGCTTAGAAAACTAACAATAGATCATGAGACCCTAAAGAAAGTTTTGGTTATTCCTTCTCATCAAGAGTAACTGAAATTTGACCTAGGCCATTTAGAAGCTTCATGCTAGCAGATGTGGGGACTGAGAGAGAGAGAAATGGATTAACAAAATGCCAAAGGGAGAAGGATTACTCTAAGGTGAAATAAGTTGCTGAACACCATTTATTTGATAAAACTATCCTACAGGAATGAAGTCTCCCAAGTGATAAGACTGTTAGGACAGAAAAGAAATAAGAAGAACAGCAAATACAGGAAGTGTAGGATCCAAGCCATTAAGCAAAGGAAGACTTAACTGAATGGTCATGATCAAAGCTAGTACTGAATTACAACAAATATGCGGAAAAGAGACTTAACTATACAATAGCATAAAGTTAGAGGGCATGAATGTTAAGAAAGAAATTACTTTCAGCAGCTGAAAGAAGTGGAGAAAAAAATCCCAAGTACTAATGCTATTAAAAAAGACACCTTTAGGTAAGTTTTCAAAGAGGACATGGATAAATAAGACAAAAACCTAAACTGAGGTCTAAGATGATAAAGTTACCTTGCTCAAAGGCAATAAGCATATCATAAAATACTGCAGAAGGTCTCAAAGTTAAAAAAAACCCCAAAAGATAAATAAACCCCCAACTGTGACCGGAAAGGCATGCCTGCCTCCTGATTCATATAAAGTCAGAGCTTTTGCCACCAGATTTTGTTTATGTAAGAATTTACTGGAGAAATTGTATATTTTGGGGAACAGAAACCAGCCTTAAAGCACTGTAAAACCATGAAATCCAAATCCTCACCACAGAGGAGCGTAGTGATGAAGGCCTCAACTGACCCATATACAACCGCTTAGTACTCAATGAGAAAAAAATAGTAGACTCATAAAAACGATCTTACAAATTTTGTTGGTGGTCACGGAAGAGGAATTATTCTTAATGATCAATAAATAATTCCAGTAGTTAAAAAAGATGGCTGTGATAAATCGTTGTTTTGTTGTTTTTTTTCCTGCCAGAGAATGTGTCAATATGAATACTAGCACCACAAACAAGCCAAAGTATATGTTTGGGAAGACTTTCCTCTTGTGGAAGAAATACATGGCTACAAGAAAATGATCCACTGCAGAGAAACACCTAATCTTCACAATTTCATGATCTACGTTCTTAATGTTCTGTCTGGATTATTTTGAGATTACAGTATTTTTTCTTTCAGTTTGTCTTTCTGCCCAAGCTTTCTGGAAGGAAAAAAAAGAAATCTTGAATCTTTGCCCTAGAGTAAATAATTTGCTACCTTTGTTTTTCAAAAGAATTACTTAAAAGCCCCTATGTGTTGCTTGTTTTAAATTACCTGATAATCACACTTCTGGAAAAACTCCAAAACCAGCAGAAAGAGTTCACCTCACAGACTATGAAAAACATAAATCTTACACGGAGATCTCTTTCTCTTTGTAAACATTCTGTGGTCCTTCCACTTGTTTCACAATCAAGTTAAACTTGAATTTCCTCATATCAAAGCTTCTATTCTGAATTTTGCTTTGGAGAAGGAAAGGAATGAATATGAAAAATAGGCTCTTTCATCACCAATTCACAGGATATCTATTCAAACAAGCCCTTGTAGCAAAAATGGGAACAAATATCAAACCAATGCAAAAATACATATACCTTTCACAGTTTTGGGCACATTGATGGTTTTATGCTTAATTAAAAGAACTTTCAGGTAATTTTTTTTTAAAAGACCCACAAAACAGGACACAAACTGTTACTAGTAACAATAATAAGAGATTCTAACAAATAGTAAAAGCAATCAACACAGTACTGGGATCCTTGCAATGGGTTCTGAACATGCTGATCTCCCTTGTCTACCATCTATTTTTGTTACTTCAGAATGCTATCAAAGACTCTCAGATCCTTAAAGAGCACTCCTAACATGTAAACATTTCCAAATAAAGGCCAAAAGAAGCATTCAACAGAGTCCTAATCCCACCTTGAAGTCTACAGAAATTACACACTAACACTTCATTACGAAACATATGTTTGAAGTCTAGCAGGTTTCAGAAAAGTATTGCTGTGGTCTTTGCTTTGTAAAACCAAAAGGAAAATACTCCACAAGAATTGTTTGACAGGGCTACGTGGTCTCTACCCTAATTGCATACTTTCAGAAGACCTACTCCTTTACTTTTGCCTTTGGTCACTACATAAAATTAAAATAATAACAGAGAGAAATAATATTCATAAAGTGGTATTGCAGCAACTTACTAAATTAATAAAGTTTATCCTTCACTGATGTCAAATACACAATTTGATTGACCAGAAAGAAATTTGCTATTTTTCACTAAGCTATGCAAAACACACCTGCTGATCTGGTTGTGCTTGGAGTATGTTCACCAGCCACGACATTTGCTATGTTGTTCCCTCATAGGTTCCTATGATGTTACTAGTTTCTATTTATTTTTATTAATGTTATCACTGCTTAGCTAAGTCATTATCTGTTCTTCACAATGTATTTATCCATTTCACAACCACGCCTATGCCTTTCTCCACACTGCCTCCTGGCAGTTTATATACCGCTGCACTTGCAAACAAGAAAAAGTCATCAATTTGGTCTCTGTCACATAATTAAATAAAGTGCACTCAGAAAACAGTCCTCATGCACAAAATGCGTACTGGAGGCAGTCTACGCTTGTTAGGATTGACATGACATGCCAAGCATCCCTCGTTCTCAGCCGGACACCAGTGAGACATACTCAGCATAAAACACATTGCAATTAAAACAAGAAGCAGTGAAAAGATAATCTCAGGGTTTTTTTTTTCTTTCTCCATCATAATCTGCTTTTCCTGTATCAAGGTCTAAAAACTCAAGTAAGTAATCTTGATTTGCACAAGATCTCCTATTTTCAACAACATCACAATATACCTAATAGGGAACAGGAACAGCACTTAATACCCCGTCTTCATTAACAGCTAAAAAACCCAAATATTTACAAAAGTACCTCTATCTGTATCTTTTTAGGATTTAGCTGTAAACTTTTTAAGTTTCATAGAAAATTTATGATCTCATGCACATGGGATATATCTACACAGAACTTCATGGATTTTCTCATTAGTATGATGATGGTCAATGCAAGTGAGCTAATTGGTGACATTAAGACTGGAGGCAGTCTGGGCTGCAGTGATCATGCACTGGTAGTACAGGCTGAGAGAGTAGGGTTTGTTCAGTATGGAGAAGAAAATGGACCTTCTTAAGGCATCTTAGTACTTAAAGGGGGCCTACAGGAAAGATGGGGATGAGCTTTTTAGCAGGGCCTGTTGTGACAGGACAAGGGGTAATGGCTTTAAACTATAAAGGGTAGATTTAGACTAGATATAAGGATGACATTTTTTACAATGAGGGTGGTGAAGCACTCGCACAAGTTTTCCAGAGAGGAATGGAAACATGCAAGGTCATGTTGGACAGGGCTCTGTCCCGATCTAGTTGAAGATGTCTTTGCCCATTGCAGGGGAGGTTGGATTAGATGACCTTTAAAGGTCCCTCCCAATCCAAACTATGCTATCATTCTAAGATTTACACCAGCATTATGGGGACCATAGCATTCAATGAGTATATTCAAAATAAGAAAAATAATCAGCTGTATATATTACCTGGTTGCTGAAGCTGTATTTGTACGGGCAAAATTGAACTGCTTCCTTTGACATGTTATTTGGAAAACTGAATCAAAAATACCAGCACAAATTTTAAAACAGATTACATCATAAACCATGTGTCACGGGTATGAGAAAGGAATGGCGGGAAATTGCAAATTTCTGCAAATTGCAGAATTAGCAACAAACAGTTCTAAAAACGGTGTTTTGGACTAGTTTTATATTAATGCCAAATAATGACACTTCCTAAAATAGATTATTGGTCTTCAGCTCACAGCTTAATTTTATTTCCCAAGAGCTACACATGAACATTCACAGGATTGGAGTACGGAGAGGGGGAAGAGGATTTTGTTTGGTTGGTTTTTTATTTCTTTGAGGGATTGGAAGGGGCAGAAGGGAAGAAATTAAAGCCATTTTTCTTGTCTGAGACTGTACTGCTGTTTCAGTCTGAGCCCAGTTTACATCATTCAGAAAGATAAAAAGAAAGACTAAGAAAAATCATCATGACAGACACTTTTTCATGTAGCCAGTAATGAAATGTCCTGTGTCATAATTCTACTGCACCTAAAACGATTTCTCCATGGAAGAGGAAGCCAAAAAAGAAGTTAAGAAATACTTCCCTTCATTCAACTAAACCAACCAGTAAAAATCAACACTAGATAAGAAAAACTAGCAGCAACTAACCTGAAAAAAAAACCCAACCACCACCCCTGTTCACAGTGGCTGATAAGGCAAGGTTTTCTTGAAATGCAGGAGGACCTTGCACACTCCATATAAGATGACACCACAGGCAATAGGATTAATATTAGAATCTTCTGTTAAGATATTAGATCCTCTGTCACTGAAGATCCCACCCCTTGCCCCCAATTTCAATAGCTTTCATTATTTATAACATATTGAAACTTGTACATGTGAAATTTGTGTTTTCCAGGATTAGAGGTAATAATAAAAATGCTTCCAGAGTTCTTAAAAACAAAGAGGAGAAAAAAAAAAAAAAAACACCCTACACTTTATTCTAATGAAAGACTGATTTATTTTTTTTATTTTTTTTTTTTATTAGCAGCCCAGAAGTTAGGAGCAGCATTTCAAACCCGGCAGATAGCTGCTACTTACTGTTACAAACAAGAAAAAGTTAGAAAGCCTAGTGCAATGTTAGAACACTGCGTCTGGATCCAAATAACATGGACTCAGTTCCCCACTTAACCTTGGCATGGGATGGAAAAGGGAATTAGGAAACTGTATGTATCTTTGAAATGTTCTCCTAAAATCTACAGACACCAATAAGCTGTCTGTAAGATAAGAATACACTCCTACTACTTCCCAGTAGTTTCTGGAAACAAAATATTCTAATAATTGAAAGATTCTCAAAGTACCATGGCAACATGAAGAGTCATACGGGTAATGTGGAGAGTAAGGTGTACTATTTGTCACTGCACATAAAAACCAGTAGCACAGGTAAAAGCAATGAAGGCTTGGAATCTTAGGGAAAAAAAGTAAAGTTTGAAGGAGCCTCTTTTCACCACCTCCTGGAATGGAGGCTCCACATGCTCCCTGGACTACCTCTTTCAAGTGCTTGAGCACAATCCTTGTAAAAACTCTTGGCCACAAGGGCGCATTGCTGGCTCATGGTTATCCTGTTGTCCACCAAGACTCCCAGGTCTTTTTCCTCAGAGCTGCACTCCAGCAGGTCAGCCCCCAACCTGTACTGGTACAGGAGGTTATTCCTCCCCAGGTGCAAACCCCTACACTTCGCCTTCTTGAACTTCATCAGGTTCCTCTCTGTCCAGCTCTCCAGCCTGACTAGGTCTCACTGGATGGCGGCACAGTCTTCTGATATGTCAGCCACCCCTCCCAGTTTTGTGTCATCAGCAAACTCGCTGAGGGTACATTCCATCCTTTCATCGAGGGCATTAATGAATATATTGAAGAGGACAGAACCAAGTACTGACCCTTGGGGGACCCCACCTGTTACAGACCTCCAACTAGATTCTGTCCCACTGACCACGATCCTCTGAGCTCTGTCTTTCAGCCAGTTTTCAATTCACCTCACTGTCTGTTCATCTAATTCAAACTTCCTAAGTTTACCCATGAAGATGCTGTGGGAGACTGTCAAAAGCCTTGCTGAAATTAAGGTAGACAACATCCACCACTCTCCCCTCATCTACCCATCCACCATAGAAGGCTATCAGGTTAGTCAGACATGATTTCCCTGTGGTGAATCCGTGTTGACTACTTCTGATAGCTTTCTTTTCATCCAGATGTTTTGAGATGACACCCAGAACAAATTGTTCAAAATTTAGTTTCACAGTATGGAATTTACATTACTGTGTAGCCTTTCCAACCCACCTGAAATCACAGCTGTTGCTTCCACAGTTTTAGTAGATTAAGGGTTTTTTTGGCTGTTGCTACTGGAAAGAAAGCAACATGTACTCTTGCACTGATGTTACATTGAGATATCACATTAAAGCAAAAGAACACGTCATCTGAACTGTGGTGGTTACACAAGCCGTTTCAATAATCTCCCTTTAGAGATTAGGAATAAAAACAGCTCTTGCCAAGGCACTGTAAGAAGGATGGTGTAAAAAGCCAGCCAATTCTTATTCTTAATAGTCTCAAATGCTAATTTATCAATCTGTCAAGTTATGAAACACAAGCATAAGAAGGAAAAAAAAAAATTCAAAAGCAACTTATGTATGTTGAGTTTCGGTGTGTATTAGTGCATATAATTTCTGCATATTCAAGTGTAAAAGAAGAAGGGCATGGTGTTTAGGTGGCTGGGAAATATTTATTTCAGCCATTGGGAAATAAAAAAAACCTCCACCACACTTAAAATATCTAGATATCCCACAGATTAAAGAAACAGGGCTTTCCTTATCACAGTCTCATTTCATAATTAAAATGTGTGGTTGCTAGAACATTATCTGCCTTTTATTTTTAGGGTGTCACAAGACATAGTGCAAAACAATTTGGCTGTTAGGTTGTGAGAGGAGGTAAATAGTCAATAATAACAAAAAAAAAATTTTGCTGCAGGTATCTTCGACATCACAGCCAATCTTCTACATCAAAGCCAAAGTGCCTAACCTATAATCCTCTCTTTTCTCGGTGTGCTGCAGCAAACAATTAACTTCAGTGAAGATGCCAATATAAACCCAGATAGTGTCTGGTTTAAGAAGCTACCTACTCAGAACCTGAAATGCTTCTTAAAATGAAGTAGTCATGTTATTATCCAGTGCTATTCAAAGCACATGAAATTATATTTGCCAAGTTAAAATTAAAGAACTCCCTATTTTGTGAGTACTTACTTTCAAGAAACTAAAGAGAAAAAAGAGAAGTATTGAAAGTAAGAAATCTCTTTGCTTTACTAATCTTTTAAGTGTTCTGAAGGAAAAAAAGGACATGCTCTTAGGAATAATATATCTCATTTCTTCTATTTGTTTAAAGTAATAGTATTTATCTGACTGCAGCAATTTTATAAATTACTGAAAAACAAATTTTTATTTCCATCAAGAAATGAACTCATTTTATTCTCCTTGCAGTTTTACACTCAGAAGAACATCTGTAAAGAATTAATAGACCAACATGGCAGCTCAACGTATTAGTAAGGAAATATATTGTGCCTGAAGTACTCCAAACCCTGTTTTGATCCCAAAATGACAACTGGATGAAGGACTGCGATTGCAGCAGTAGCGAATTACACTTTAGGCTCCAGCTAAAATTCAGAAAATGTTCTCAATGTCTAAATACCACAAGGTTCACGCACATGCGTTGTACAGCCCCATACTCTGAATTACTGCAATCACAGCTAAGATCCCAAACAGGATTAATTTTGAATAGCTTTATTTTCTTGAAATAGTAAAGTAGTGCTTCAGCAAAAGTAAAAATCACTAAATTGTACCCCATTAGTAGATTAATATTAGCTTCACTAAGATTTAATTAAATTCTGTTGCACTAAAAAACCTGAATCCAAATTCCTAGGACAGTAGCAAATTTAAGGAAGGAAAGACTAAAGCAAAAGAGCTAAATATGTTTAGATGGTTGAAAGATAGATCCAAGATCTCTTTGAACTCAAAAGTGGCTCTAGGTAATAGCCTGTATAGCCAACAGTGAATTTTGAGTATTATATCATTCAGGACTGACTACCTTTCAAAACAAAACAAACACTTTAAATAGATACCAAATTTTTCTCCCTTTCAAAAAAAATCCTCTCCAACTGGTATCACATTTTCCCTTCTCCATTCCTCATGGCATATCTCTGGATTCCCCTTGTTACTGAATTATTTTGCTAAATATAGGTATACTGAATTATTATTCTCAGCAGCATTGCAATAGAGCATGTGAGACAACAAAACACACTAAGTGTCTACCAGAACAGTTATTATTCAAAAGTAACCTCATGTAAATCTAACTGGTCTTTGTACCATAGACAACACGGATTTCACAGGTAATTTCCACAGTACTAAAATAAACAATGTCTACTTATTTGTGTGGGATTTACAAAACACATAATATTCCAAATGAAAAAAAAATGCCAACTGGAAAAACTGCCTCTGGGAAAAAAAAAACAAACAACTAGGTAATTTGCATCCTTTATTAAAGAACTGAGCATAGGTGATCATCTAAAACAGGATAGAGAAACAAAATCTAGGGTTAAAAAAAAGGTTCATGCTCAACCCTGTTTTAGCATTTCTGTTTGCATTGATGAATGGATCTCATGGTCTTTTCAGCCAAATATCTTGCTTGATTCTTCATCTAAGAAGCATAAGAAGGACAGATACAATGTTGTCTTAGACAGACTCTGCTATGGATTTCAAGTTCCAAATTCTATTTAAAAAACCCACTGAAAGTATACCAAAGGATCACCACATGCAGATATTACCATGAAGTCGAATAAACTCAATAGCTTAACATTATTTTTCTTTAAATTCAAATCACATTAAAGTCACTAGCATTGCTAAGTCAAATTTCACTTATATTTAACCAAGTCATGATCCTGCCAACAAATATATGAAGTAAAGAAGCAAGTATGGTTTTTGAATTAAAAGAAAAGAACATCTCTACGTAAATTTGAGGACCAGCAAAACCATTTGCAGGATTAGAAATTAGGCAAATTAGGCAATTTGCATTCTCTCATATAAATCAAAACCAAAACAAACCAAAAAAACCACACACACAAGGAGACAAGTATGCAATATTCAAGTTAAGATTCTCCACTACATAATAAATCAAAACTGAGTTAAAAAAAAATAAAAATTTTTTGTTACTTCAGACATCATACTTCTACTTTTCACTTTAATTTTTAAACATAGTTACTTCTGTCTGAATAACCAACTAATTATATGTAAAAAATAGATTAAGGAGAGTTCATGTTTAAAGATTACACTTGCAAGTATTTAGCTTAAGTAACAAAACTGAAAATGTTGTGCAAAAACATTTAGACAAATGTATATACTCACAAAAGGCTTCTAGAGCCAAAGCAAACAGTCAATCACAGTTCTGCAAGACTGAACAACGCTAAAAACTGACATTTACATTTGACACTTGGATGTTTTCCAATAGTCCTGGTTAATCTTACTATAGACTCACCAGTTGTTGGAACACTGCAGACACACAGATTGGATAAATGGTGGCTACAGACACACAGATCAAAGAAGCTGCTAGGGCTTCCCGCCCCTTCTTTTTTCTTTCTTTCTTTTCTTCTTCTTTGTTTTTTTTTCTTTTTATTTTTCCTTCTCCCTTTTCAATTTAAAGGGTTAACAACCTTAGTTACATGGCCTGTAAAGATTAAAGTGTTCTGCTGATATACCATGTTTTGAAGAAAGGGATATTTTTTCCTCTTAAAATACCATCAAAAACCATTTACATGAGAGGAGAAGAGTGACTAAAACCTTTATAAACAGGAATTGAAAGCCGGATTGCTAAAGCCGTATTTAGCCAGCTATACAAGTTGACCTGATTTACAAATACGCCAAGCATTCTCTATGTTTCTGTCATCAAACACATTTTGGGTTTCAAGAGTGTCCAGTATACTTGAAAATGAGGCCACTAAATTTAGAGCCTAAATAGGATTCAAATAACCTGACACTGAGATCCTGTTTCGAAAATGCCAGTATCTTGCTCAGAAGTTCCTCTGTTGCACTTCCTAGCTCTGATAGGCAAACTGTTGCAAGAACAGCCGTAAGTCCATCTATCCCACTATTCTGGTTTTGGTAGTTACTAGTCCTAAGTGTTTAAGGAAAAACTAAGAGGATGGAACGTACACTAAGAAGCACTTTTCTCATTAAACTGTTCTAGCTCCCAACAAAATGTCATGTGACTAGTGAAGTTATTGATACATAATGCTCAGCTAAGAATTTTTCCTTGTGCCAGCCCTTACAACAGAACTAGTCCATCTAAAGTACACTAATTCAAACAGAAAAAAAGCAGTAATCTTATGTTATTTAAACTATGCATGCTGAAAACAAAAAACCCTTGAAGACTATTGTTTCAAAAAAAGCACTTCAACTCCATGCAAACAAAGGCTTACAATTCCCAAGGGTGTTAAAATAAGTATCAGCACATTTGCTATGAAAAAGTAGAAGGCTGGTAAGCAGAAGAAGAAATAAGAAAAGAGGACTTATACCATTAAACACTGCAAGAGGTGTCAAGGTTCAGGCTGAGAGAGCTGTGGCTGTTCAGCCTGGAGAAGAGAAGGCTCTGGGGAGACCTTGTAGCAGCCTTCCAGTATCTGAAGGGAGCTACAGGAGAGCTGGAGAGGGACTCTTTGTCAGGAAGTCTAGTGATAGGACAAGGGGTAATGGTTTTAAATTGGAAGCGAGGAAATTTAGATTAGGTATTAGGAAGAAATTCTTGACTGTGGGAGTGGTGAGACACTGGAACAGGTTGCCCAGAGAAATTCTGGACGCCCCATCCCTGGAAGCGTTCAAGGCTAGGCTGGATGGGGCTTTGAGCAACCAGGTCTAGTGGGAGGTGTCCCAGCCCATGGCAGGGGGATTGGAACTCTATGATCTTTAAGGTCCCTTGCAACCCTAACCATTCTATGAAGGTCTCAAACACAAGCACAGGCTCAGGTGGCACAAAAGGTTAGAGATTCTGTATTCAAAAGAATGTTTTCCTTTGGGGAAAGAAAAAAGAACACAGAATTCAAAGTATCTTCAGGTTTTGCCAAAAGAAACTGAGGCCAAAAGAGATTTTGAAATAGCAGGTTTTCAAATGTGACGAAGAAAACTGGACTGGATATGAACTGACTTGAAGAGCATGAACAACCAGGGAACAAACAGATCCTATTTTTCCTTTGAAGTCTTTCAGACAGCTTTGTTGACATGAGTAACTATCAGCTCATATGACTGCATTTTTAACTGTGAAATAATTGCTATTTAAATGCCACAGGAGCTGACAATTCTTCAGGGAGTAGCACGTCATCATCAACAGCATCAAACCATGGTGCTACCTTTAGTCTCCCGCTTTTAACCTCTCAGCTTTCCAAACACATGAATGATATGCACCTTTCAGTGTGGTGTGAGGTCAGGGATCTACTCCCTGAACAATTAGATTAGGACCTCTACAGTCTTTGCAGTCTAACACAATTCCCTACTCCTTTTCCTCCAATTCATTCCCTTCTGTAAGTAAGAGAACTTCAAATTAGATAACTAAGGCTGTAAGTTGTTCACGAAATTCTCAAAATTCCACAGAAAGCACTGAATTTCTGGCTTCTAAGCTATTTATGCTTTCTCCACAGCACGCTATTAATTTATGTACAGCTTAGTATCATACCACCAACAAAGACATGTAGGTCAAATTCTTTTACTGGCACAAATTTGGGAGAATCTATATTGAATGACCTAGACTAAAATAGTGTAAAACCAAGAGAGAGTGCAAAATTAAATCCTCTAGCTTCAAAGATCTGCAGGAAGCAAGAGGGGATGATTACAATTATTACATACAGTCAAGATTCTGTTTCCTCCATAGCAAATTAAAAGAAGCAGGAAGAGATGTACAGAAAACACCGGTAAAATGTACATGCTTTCAACTAGCGTTTTTCTCCTAAAGCATGTGTCAGACTTCAAGAAAAATACAGCTGACCCACAGCAGCAGCTACTGGAATAGACAGCTTAAACTGCCTCATTAGGTCATTCTACAGAAGTTAGAAGTTATCATTGTTTCATACTAGTCTAAAATGTTGGGGAAACATCCCCATTAAGTAAAGGGAAGTACTTGGGGATATAAAAAACACAGTAAGTATCAGCTAATGAGGAACAGACAAAGAAAATTGCCAAATGCTGTAAACCCTGATACTTCTGATAACAACTAAAATTTATGACCGCTTCCTTCCCTGGCAGACAGGGGTACAATTAGAATTCTCAAAACAACATCCCCTTTGTACTGGCATGCTGTGTTATGTTTATACTGCTACAGATAGACTAGAAGATAAAAAATTAAATACTACAGCACACTTTTTAAACCGAGATAATAGCTAAGGGGTTTTTTTGTTTTTTTTTTGTTTTGTTTTGT
>VXBW01004367.1:133808-189003 GCA_013400375.1 Thinocorus orbignyianus
TTTTTTTTTATGTGGGTTTCGACAGGGTTTTGCACATAGCTTATTCTTAACTGAAGTCACTGAGCTAATTATCAGGTACAGGAATTAACCATTTAAGTAGCTTGATTTATGCACAGACGTCTCTATTTGAAAAAATCACATGAAACAAAAACAAATGAACTATTATGAGTCACTTAATTTCCTCTGCTGCCAAATACAGCTTGACATTTAAACCGCTTAAATTATTCCTTTATTTCAAGTTTTAAAAATTTGGATGTGCTTGGCTTGCTGAACTGTTGAATGAAAAGCATCAGGAATTATACATGCCCTTTCTTTCATCCTTTACTTTTATTCAATGATATGGATCTCTGGGAACTGACAGTGGTTAGAAGCAGCACAGGAAAACAGAAACATGGGTTTTTCTCATCTCCTTCACAAAGAAAGCACGAGTACTATATTCTGAACATGCAGTCTGGACTTGGGTGGTTTTGCAACAGAATACCCTGAAGGCATCTTTACCCTATAAATTATGGGAAAGGTACATTCAGGGGAAGCTCTGACAGCTTCCCAAAGAGCATAACTACAACTGAATCTTGAACACTTCTACTGGGTGCTGTTGTTTTGGCCTAGACATCTCTCTCCCCTTTCTGTTTCATTTTGGACCATTTGTGCATTGTGCCCTTCCTGGCTCTACCAATCACTGCTATTACCACAAAGCTAAGTAAAATGGACAGTTTCTTCCTCAATTGGTGATCCATAAGGACCTTTGGCAACGTTTTAGTACCAGGTCTTTGAAGTCAGAGAAGATCGCTAAACAGCTCTACCAGTTTCATGCAGCTTCAAGAATGTGGTACGCAAGACACCACCAAATCAAACCACTATATGAAACATCAGAGATTATAGTCTGTGGCAGGTGCCAGAAGCAACCAAGACTCATGTAAGTTTCTTGATGCTTTCTCATTTAGGAGTTCATTGAGTGAAGAGTTATCATTGAAAACTCAGTAACCAGCACAATCTACAACGCAATGAGGCTTATACTACAGACAAGGTCACTGAACACTTAAGTTTTAAATTTTAGAGAACTTAATAAAAAAAAGAAAATAAACTTATTCTAAAAATATACTGCATGCCAGAATAATTTTCTACTTTTAACCCTAAGGAGGATTGCAAGAGGAAAGCTGTAGAGAAAAATCTATGTAAATAAGAAACAAAACATGTAGCATGAAACAAAACTCTTCCTTATTTGATTAATTATACAGTTTGGAAAAAGAAACAAACTTCTGGTTCATCTAAGCATTTAGACTGGTAATTTGTACAATTTGTTGAAGTTCCTTCAGGTATCAAAACCTACTCAATAATTGCCCCAGGAGCTCCAAAATACAAACCCAACAATCTAGAAATACACCTTTCCTTTGAGTTCTCATCTTTCTATCAGAGCTTTGCCTTTTATTCTTCCCTTGAATATTTTGTCCATCTGCCTAAAAGGATCCACTCTACTGTCGGCATTAGGAAAATAGTGAATAAAAATACTGTTTCATTCTGTACTACTAACAAGCACTATCTCACTGCTAACTTCAAAAATATGTATTTATAAGAAAAAAAAGCAGCAAATGGGGAATTACTAGGCACTGCCTTATAACTAATAGAGCTAAAATTCTACAGTCATTGTTTGACTGGAATATACTGTAAAACAAAAATATTTAATTAAGCTTTTTGTTCTCCACAATTCCATGAGAACTTGGTAATATAATCAGTTTGCCTTCCTCAGCTCCCAAAACTCAGTGTTTGACTAAAAACTGATGTCACAAAAGGTTTATGACCTGATTTTTAACATGCTCTTGTTAAGGCATAATGGTAAAATCAATGCCAAAAGAAAACATGACAAAATGATAGCAGCATCAAGCATTTAAATAAGTAGAATCAATAGAAGAACTTCAGTTTGGCAAAAGAGGAAATTCAATCCAATATGAGCTTACATTTTCCTTCCCTGAGCCTTGTTAGAACTAAAATTAAAGATTATAGCACAGTATGCAAACAAACCTACCCACATGAAGTCAGAACCAGAGTTCCGGATTTGCTTTAAGAAAAACAGCACAACTTTGTATTCATAGCAGTCTGACACTGTTAACTAGCTGATAAAAAGGAGTTCAACAAAATACAGGAGATGAGGTACTAAGCAGTTTCTTTACCTAGCCATTCCCAGGCTGGAAAAGTTGGAAGGAACTATCAAAACATCAAGCCTGGAAAAGGGGTGGGTACCCAGTGTGATGTAAGCCGCTGAAAGGCACTGAGGAATGAGCTGAAGCAAATGTTCTTTGCAAAGTTTCACAAGGCAGCAAGGAGCAAAGACTCTGTAAGGAATGACGGCCTGCAACCTGGCAGCAGGATTTTGGAAACGGCAGGGATACTCCACATGACCACAGATTTCTTCATGCCACCTGACAAAAACACACACACACACACAAAAAAAAAAGTTTAATGTGATACCAAAAATGTTCTCATTTAAGTATATTAAGACAAGGATATTCTCTAGACAGAGTTAGTTTACAGAAAATAATCTCATCTGTATTCTGACACAGGTCACACATGTGCAGCACTGTGAAAACGCTCACGTCTGAGTAGAACTGATAAGGTCACTCATAACTAAAATGAGACTAGTCAAACCTTGTTTTCATAATAAATATGCATCAAAACACCAAGTGCTCAAACTGTACATCAAGAAAACTAAGTAACAACACAAAAATACTTATTTATTCAGAGAATTCCTATCTGAAGTTGACAATGAAAGTAAAATTTCACACATCTTAACACAAACATATTACATGCAAGTAAAGTGAAATTCCAACGAGTTTGTTTTGGTGGTTTTTTTCTACAGTTGTTAGTAAAATTCTCCAGGAATTTTTACTGATTTTTTTTCCAGTAAATACCAATTTACTGTTACAGAACAGTAAATACCAATTAAGGCTTATCACCATAGACATTTGAAAATATCACATTAGCATCAAGCCTACTTTACATCACTTTTATGGGATATTCAGAGCTGCAGTTGGAAGGAAGGAGGTGTAAATAAAATCCTTCCTAAACACTGAGTCATATGCCTTCACAACAATTTATCTGCCCGAATAGACGCACACCTAAGCAGAAATCAGCTTCATGTTTTCACCTGCCAGCCTGTCTTCCGTACAGCACAGAGCCTCTCCTTGGTTTGAGATTCAGCTTAGGAAAGCTGATTCTGCTATGTCTGGACAGGCAAAGCACTTACTGTTATTACACCCAGCATTGCCCAAAGCATTTATATTTGGAAGGCCATGCTCTAGGTGAGTGCTGACACAAAAAACCAAAATGATCACACACAGAAAAGGACTACATTTTGACCAAGTTCCAACACTTTTAACATCTTACATAACTCTTTTTCTGAAAGAAGTGGACTCTAAGCTATTTCATTGACTACACATGCAAAGGAACTTCATCCATCATACATTTTTTGTGCCAAGGGTGGTTTAACCCAGTATATTTCTGCTGTAAAACAATGTCACTTTGTATTTAACTATCAGAGTTGAGATTAGGCAAAAACATGAAAAGCAGCATCCTATCTCTTGTAAAAAAGTTGCCAAGTCCTTAATGACCACAAAGAGACAAGAAACTTATTTAAAACCCTAGTTGCATTTAACTTTTTCTTTTATAGTCTCCCTATGTGAAATGCACTGGCATCTGCACATAAATTGCATTACACATTTCAACAGCTTCTCCCAGAAATCTTTCCTTTTCCAGCTGCCCAAGGGTTTATCCAGAAATCTTTCCTTTTCCAGCTGCCCAAGGGTTTATCCCCAATATCATATCTGAAAGCTACCTTAACATTTCTTTGTCTATTCATTTCACACCCTTTCTAGAAATGTCTCCTAATCTGTTGGTTTGGTTACCTTGTCTTAATGACTAAAATCAGTAACAAGTGTCTCTTGTGTTAACTCCCAAATAAAGATTTACTGGATATAACTGCAGGAGCAGACTTTTAAGGACATATATTTCTATGTCCTGATTAATGGTAAAACAACCCTGTACACTTAACCTTTTCAATTTGGTCTATGCTTAATAGCAGAGGCAGTCAGAAACGTGTAAGTAGTAGAGAAATAATCACAAGACAATTTCTAAGAGCTTATCTAACCTACAGACTATTTTAAATCTTCAATAAGCACGTCTTACTGACCTTAAAAAATAAAATTCCTACTATCAAGATTTAGTAGAATATTTTAAATCCAATATTAGCCAAGCTGCAAGCCATCAGAATCCTTTAATTTTAAATTCCAATAAGAATTAGGTCCTCAAGTTCCAAAGTCTCACTAGCTTTACCAAAACAGGAACAACTTCCACTGCTGTAATGTTAGCACAGTTTCTAATTCCGTAACTGAAATATTACTCAAGGCCTGATTGACCTGGTCACCTTATCCAACAACCTAACATTTTCTATTGACATGGGGAGAGGAGTGGAGACTGTTTGGACTTCAGCAAAACATTCATCACAGCTTCGCACAGCCTTCTCCTGGACAAACTGGCAAGGTACAGACTAGATGGGTGGTCTGCAGGATGGGTAGGAAATTCACTCACAGGTGGCACTCAAGACAGTGGTGATCAATAGTTTTGACTTAGGTTGGCACCTGTCACAAGTGCGGTCCCCTAGGGATTGATACTGGGCCCCACGCTGTTCAGTATTTTCACAAATGGCCTGGATGGTGGGATTGAAAGCACCCTCACCAGGTTTGCTGATGACACCAAAGCTAGCTGGTGAGGTGAACATGTCGGTCGGGAGAGCCACCTCCTAGAGAGACCTGGACAGGCTGGAAAAATGGGCTAGCAAGAATAGAGTGAAGTCTAACAAAAACAAGTGCAAAGTCCTACACCTGGGATGACATAACTAAAGAACCCAGTACAGGCCACAGTCTGTGTGTCTGGGGGGCAGCCTTGCTGAAACAGACCCATGGGTTCCTGGTGAACAAGCTAAACATGAGTCAGCAGTGATGACATTGATGGTTTGTCTTCATTGCCACAGCAAGGAAGGCAAACCAGATCCTAAGCGGCATCCACGGGAGCATTACCAGCAGAGACAGAGATGTGATCATCTCACTCAGTGCTTGTCAGACCATACCTGGAATACTGTGTCCAGTTCTGGTCCCTATAACTCAAGAACAACACAAGAGAGACTGCGGGGGGTCCAAAGGAGGACCACAAAAAATGAACAAATGACTGGAGAAATGTGCCCTGTCAGGAAAGCTTGACAGAGCTAGGTTTGTTTGAGGAGAGAAAGGGAGAGGAGAGGCAGGGAGGGGAACTCCATTGACACTATCCATGCACTTTTGAAAGGGCATCTACAAAGGGCACACATGCTTTCTCTTCACGAAAAGCCACACAGAGAAGACAAGGGGCAGTGGGTGCTACATAACCACATCTAAGCTCCCCTTCCCTTGAAAGATGGAACCAGGTGATCTTTCAAGGTCTCTTCCAAACTCGGCTGTTCTGTGATTATGTGACTACAAATTTGAGAAGCTGAGAGTAATACGCGAGGAAATCAAGTGCCGTGTCTGAGGCTTCTGCTATGGTGAATACACATGGAAACAACTGGCATTTTTCCGAGACTTAATTTGTAGCTTCAAATCCCATTTGCAGGTCTATATAGTATTATTCTGCGGATCCATCACTCTAATAATTTAAGATTAATGAGCAGTTTTTATTTGATTTGAAGGAAGAATAGATCTATCCAAAATAATTACATTTCTGCATGTTTGGTGAAAGACATATAAGTAGCCACCGCATGTGCTAGACAACAGGGCATTTTTTTATTGAAAAGAATTATTGGTCCAACTTTATGTTATGGGATCCTTGGAACAGGGCTTTCATGTACCCAGTCAGGACACATAACCACATGCAAACCACTGTACAGGCCAGGTCTGGGATCAGAGTCAACAGGAAGAAATGAGTGAGTAAACAATATTGTAGCAGGGGTCATTAGGTATCCCAAATGGACCGAGTATAGTAACACAAAAGATCTTACAAGCCAAGCATTGTAAGAAGCAAGGGAGGACCTGGTATGTTTTTGGCGGGGCATCAAGAGTCACAGGATGCAAATCCAGATGATACTGGGATTTATTAACACTACTGCTCACTAAGCAGCTTGTTTTCACATAAAAAGAACCACACCCTTGCCCATGAAATAATGCCTTTGGAATTCTTTTCCTGTCAAGATTTTTCTGCTCAGATTAAACAAGTTCTATTTTGATTCCTGTACTAATATGACTCATTTTCACATTCCACAGAGTAAATGAAAACGGTACCCGCATATCTCATTGTTCAATGGTATTCTGAACACTAACCTGAAATCAGCTTGTGAAGACAGCAAGGAAAGCGCAGTGCTTGTCTGGACAGTAGCAGTGAAGGACTGCTGTTCAACCTCCTGCCAGCACCCCACAGCAATAGTGAAGGTGGATGCGGGCATTGGCATAGTCACATAGTAGTGCCAGCTCAACATACCTGTAAATAAAAAGAACATTTGTTCAGAATCATCAGTCCAGCACACACTTAGTACCTGACATTTTTATGTACTTAAGATTTTGAGCCAAACCTCACACCTTACACCCCGGTATTTTTGTCAAGAAGATAAAGACAATTTCACTGAGACACATAAAAGCAGTCATTATTAGGTCATGATAAACCAGGAGATGCTAAAACAAGATTAGAGAGTTTATTAGATGTTAGAAAGGTATTAAGTCTTATCATACGGGAACACAGAGCTGGAAGACAAGGAGTACAGCATAGGATGATTGTATCTATGAATAAACAGGAGGATGTTTTTGGACAGCATACCTTCATTAAGGTTTTCTGTTTGTCCCTTTGTATAGCTTAAGGGACACATTCTAGCACTCAGTTACGGTCACAATTACAGCTACTGCGCAATACTAATAGGTTAACTACTCGTGGAAAGAGCATAGCATGAGTTATAACCTGCTGAATCATGTGCAAATAACTGTAGCTGTGGCAACTGTGGAAACATATAAACTTTGGTTATTTTAAGCAAACATTAATACTTGGTCTTTCGTAACAGTATTCTGACCAGGGCTGTGGAAAACCATCAAAAGGAAAATAAGAAAAACCCCAATCAGTGGAGGCCACAAGACCCAGAGGAAAGGAAATAAACAACTGCAGGAAAGTATCACTGGGTTTCCTACTTTAACGACCACAGAAAGTCAGGCTGTCCAAAAGACGAACAAGACAAATCTTTTTGCTTAACCTCAACAAATTTTTCACCTATGTTTTAGTATGAGAAAACAATACTGTATATGAAGTCTTGTAAGAGACAGGTAAGGTCTCTGTGTCTTATATGCACTAACAACCACTTACACTCCCTCACATCAGCCCGCTTTTGGCAACATCCACCACTAACACCAAACCCCTTTTGTCCAAACTGTATGGTGAACATATATTACTCTTGTAATTTTACTAACCTCATGTTAGTTTTTGAGCAGAAGGAACTTATTTGCTCCAAAGACATCGGAAACAAAGAAGATAACGGTTTTGCCAATTTTCTCCCCACCAAAGCCTTCCTTCTTTTTTTTCTTTCTTTTTTTTTTTTTTAAATTAACTTACCTTAACTACAGGATTAACTACAAATGAGCCAAAGCATGCATATGTCACCCTGAGAGAAAGAAATGTCCAAGGACACCAAGAACTTATTTCAAAACATCACGAGAGCTTGGTTGATATAAGCTGTGCTAGAGGGCCAAACACCCAGGTTAGTAACAGCTTCACAACTGGCTTAAAACCACACAAGAGAAGGCTCATAGGTAGTCTACAATACTTCACTCCATCTAGCATCTGTCAGACACAAAGCATTACAAAATAATCCAGTTACGTTAACTGTTAAGAAACATCAGAGGAACAGTGACAATTTGAGGAATGCTAATGGAGAAACTATAACGAGCTCTCAACTGAGTTCTGACACAAGCATAAAAGTCAAAAGGCAGTCACAGAAAATTCTTTCAGATCACAGAAGGTATGAAGGAGAAGGCTCTCACAACAGTGAGGAGACTGTGTAAATGGAAAGGGTGTCCATCTGTGCTATGCAAACAGAGGGAACGAAGAGGGTTACAGTGAGAAACAAGTTCACCAAGGCAGGCTGGAGCAAGCAAGACCACAGAGTATTTTAAAAAACCAAGGGTAATTTGAACAGAATGTCGAAATGAATGAGGAATCAATTCAGGAATCCACAGAGAAGAACAACATGTACTGCATTCAGAAATTTACATGAACTAGCAACGGACATATGCTATTCAGAGCTGGAGAAAACCTTGCAAAAGGGTAAAGGTACCAAAGAGAAGGAATGTTACTTTTTCTTGGTATATGTTTTCAGATTTATCTAAATTATGATTTCCCAAAGAAAAGTAACGCCACCAACACTCAGATCCTTGTCTTTTGCCCATGCCCTTTATATTTTGCAGATATTGTAGAGACCATGCGAACTCCCAAAATAAGAACCAGGATCTACATTGCCTTTACACACCTAACTGGGGGTCAACCCATTCCCTGCTGGGCTTTTAGATGCCTTCTGCATTCAAATGCTAGAACAGTGTAGGGTAATTGCATATTTATCCTACACCTGTTCTGTTTTGAACAACGGAAATCACATGCACAGGCATTACAAGTGAGTTGTCTCTATAGTGCATTCACTGATCAGTGACTGAAATGGTCTTGATGTAGGCAACATTTCTCTACAGCTAGCACCATGAAGCACTGCTTCAAACAGTCTAACTCTTCTGTCTTTTCCCCTCACTACTGGTAAGCCTGTCTCCAAGCCTTGCTTTTTCGCCCATATTTTCACTTCCTTTCTTTAGCATTCCTCAGGTCAGTGGATTTCGTCTTGTTTTCCTTCATCCCTAACCCCAGATTTATCCCCGGGCACAGCCTGCCATCACAAGCTCCACTCTCCTCCCCTTCCCTTCTCTGCTTGCCAGTGGCTACCTTGGAGACAGCACCACCTCTAGGGTAAGAGAAAACTGCAGCTGAAACGGGGAGACTGCTTGCTTTATCAAACCCAGCATCTTGTACGACAAAAACATTTTCAGAAGAAGCAAAGACACCTTAGGAAAAACGAGAGATTAGGCTGGGGTTAGTCCATGGGAGAAACAGAGGAAGAGCACCCCAGTCCTTTTATTTGTAATGCTTATACCCTCTCCTTCCAACCAGACTTAATTTAAAAGCAACTTGATTCCTCCACATAATTAAACAATTATAATACTTTCAAAATATTTTCTTTATAGGTAATTTCTGAACTAATAAAAAAAAATATGTTTTTTTCAGATCTGCAAAGCAAATCTATTTGGTCATAACTGCACAAACCACGCACCAACAGTCCCCTGTTCTATGAGTGATAGCTGGAAAATTTAGGACTACATTTAACAGGGGTAGGAAATCATAATATATTTATAATTGTCCGAAAGAACAATTTAAAGGTCATTTCTTTCTTCCGCTTGAAATAATAACGATGAATGATGTAATTACTTCCTAGAATTTTTAATGCAATTATCACAGAATCATAGAATGGTTAGAGTTGGAAGGGACCTTAAAGATCATCAAGTTCCAACCCCCCTGCCATGGGCAGGGATACCTCCCGCTAGAGTAGGGTGCTCAAAGCCCCATCCAGCCTGGCCTTGAACAAATTCATCCCCTGCACTGAATGTGGCCTCTTGCAGATCCTGCTGCTATCTTTGAAACCATTAAAATTGTTTGAGTACTGGGGAGTCCATTGTAACTAAAGAAACACCTTCGAGTCAGTAGCTGTTAATGCCAGATGGAAGAGCATTGACAACATTTTTACTTACTGGGACATCTTCCCTCAGATAGTTTGCACCAACACAAATATAAACACGACAAAATACAAATCATGTCCATAGTTTACTAAACCCCACAGAACTCGGCTGCCTCTACGGAAAAAAAAGTGATAGTCCCCTGCATCTAGCACTAATACACAAAACTACAGCAATACAAGCAGTTTTGCCAAAAGCACTATTTGGCTGGAGCAGCAGTTAAGAATCTCCAGCTTTCTGAAACTGTTTGTAACTTGTAGAGATCTTTGATCTCATCTGAAAGCCAGGATTTCCCACAGAGCACCCCCACATCCATGCCAGAGCATTAGTTCAAGATTGGCTCGGAGGGGTGAGTAGCATGTGATGAGTTGTCAGCTCCTCTGCTGTGGTTCCTGACAGATGCTGGGGACCCAGCAACGCAAGTACTGGGCTCCTGTGTTTTGCCTTGTGAAGAGGCCGGAGGAGCACGAACAAAAGCAGCTGCTGCTGCTGCTAGCTAGAGCAGCAGCACTGTCCTCCCCACCCCAGCACCAGGCTGCCTCTCAACAACAGAACACACCTTCTGGCTGAAATCAGAGACAGCACAGCAAGATCAGGGACTACATAATGCTAGAATAACCGCAGGGGGGGAAAAATAAAACAAAAGGCAAGCCAGCCGATTTCACACTTAATGGTTGAACATCCATTTCCTGAACATGAATCAAAGCAAATATAAAGGTGCTCGCATCTACACATATTTGCACCTTCTATGTGTTAGAGTAATATGCTGAAGCAAAGTAAAACTGACAAGTGTTGAAAAATAAATCCAGTTGTTAAGTGGCTTGTATTACAGGCACACACACAAGTTTAGTGCTCCCTGTAAAGCTTTCTCTCAAAGGGCATTGTCAAATTGCATTTGTCTGATCATTATTTCTGCTTGACGTATTCCACAAAGAACGCACAGTATTTTTAAGCACTTTTAGGCCATACTTTAATTGTAGTTGAGTAAGTACAATTAAAATAAGTACAGAAAACACTGATGCAGTTTGTACTTGATGTATCAGTATTTTCAAACAAATGTGGCCCCACTTTATTTCAAATGACAGGACAAATGGCATAGTTTTGCAGGCAACAGAATGCAAAAATGGCACATAAGGAAGGAAGCACATTATTAGCAAAACCTGCAAATACAGGTGGAGAATGAGGAATCTGTGCATGTGAGCATAGCCAGTCTAGCTATGCACTGGATCGCAGCATCTGAGCATCCAGAGATGCAGGTCTGTAGTGCAGAATGCAGACCTGTTTAAAAGGTATCACCCTGGTGTGCTGTTCTCTTACTATCTGCCTGCATGCTTGTTATAAATACGACTTTTAAAGGAAAAACTATTCAACTAACTTATAATCCTATTCAGAATAAATTTATTCACAGTTGCTTGCCAAAATGCATATTCTTTCCGAGAAAAATGTATTTTAAAAATATACTTTCATGTTCTGTCAGTTATGTATGATTTTATAAATAGGCAGCACAGCAACAACATACTGTATGTAAATAATTTGGCAAAGAAAAATTATTTTAATTGAAGTCACCCTAAAAGGCTTTCAGGTGTGTTTTATGAATGTAAATACAAAATCTTAAGTTTTATAGATTTCATATGCCATGCACAATTGTCTAGCAACAAGACCTATGTGGGACAGGTTATTTAACACTACAGACCGGTTTTGAACTCTTAAAAGTCCTACTAACGAAAATAATGAAGTGTATTCCTAAATTCATTAAGAATTTATTTAAGGCTTCAGATTAGCACTTGAGGCTTGGATATGTTTGGCTTTTAAGTCATTCCCCACAATATTGCTCCTTTCCCTTCTTCCCTCTGTATCTGTTTTAAACACTTTTACCATTCCAAACAGCTGTCTAACACTGCCTTGTGATTTGAAATCGTATGTAAGCACCAAGATGATGAAGGTCATTATTGAGTCTTTGAGAGCTATTGGAGTACAATGCCTACTACCTTTAAAGAATCCCAGCAACCCTTCCATCATGAAACCAAAAGTATTGTAAATAATTGTGTGCCACGTAGATCTGTGAGCAGAATCTTCCACACTCTTGGGAGTTCCATCTGGGGGAGAGGCAGACAGAAAACTGTAAGGATGGAACTGCAGTAGATGCTCCTGCTGCTTCTCTTCAGTTCAGTGAAGTTCAGTTCCAAACTTTGCCATTGTCTCATGGCTCCTAAAGGAGCCAGCTTTAATGCTCCATTTGGTTCTTCCCAGTTCATTTCACATATTTCACTCAGCACTTCATTAACACAGTGAAGCTGAAATGAGGAATATCCTTTCTACGGGCCTTTACATTAAAGACTTCTTACTGTACTTCTTGCTTTCACAGAGATCTTCAGAAAGGAAATACACTGAGCTAGCCTTTGGAATACTGAAAAAAACAAAACCCCAACCCGAAACAACCAACCAAACAAAAAAACCCAAACCAACCAACCAAATCACCACCAAAAAAAAACCCCCAAAACCAAATGAAATACAAAGAAAAACCAAAAATCTACAGAGCTTAAGCTGACACATGAATTACCAGTGTAAACTGGCCCACTGGAACAACTATGAGGATTTAAAGAAAAGCCCCTTCTGTTCTCCACGGGGTAAAAAGGCTGCTATCATTAACATGGTATCCTGTATCATTCTCAACACTCCATCAACAGCATTTTAAAAATAGTTTTCCCTACAACTAGTTTTTTTCTTTATTCAAGTACAAGTTTTTAATGGCTTTTTTTTAAACTAGTGTGACAAAATGTTGTTAATGAAGAAACAATTCTTTCACAAGACAGCCTTTTCAACTCATTAACTGATCTAAGAAAGTATCAGTTTTAACTGACCTGTGCTAATTAATAATACGTGAATTTTCTCCCAAGATTTGCATTTCTAGAAATTCACATAAACATCCTTCTTAGTATTTCAAACTACATAGCTACCACTGAAGGACAAACAGGAAATAACTCATTAAGAAGATGTAAGAGCGGATTAAACTAATTAAACAATGATGGCAGAGCTGTTCTCCTAGTCTGCAGTCAAGAGCACTCTGGCTTTCTTGATGCCAAGATGGGGAAATGTTAGTGACCAAGTAAGCCGAGCAGCTCATCATGGCAGTTTTCCATATTTCAACAGCAGAGATAAGGCTTGAAACGGGCTTCACATATGGCCAAAAATAACCAGATAATTCCACGCAAATGGATTAACTGATGGTTCTCAAATCAAGGAAACTTTTATTCTTTTTTTTTTCCCCCCTCAAGAATAAAGTTGCCTCTTTAAAGCGTAATAGAAGAAAGATTTTTTTGTTTCCCAGAAACACAAATTCTAACCTTTTCCTATATGCTACTTTTATCAGAACAACTTACAGTAAAAAATACAAACTCTGTCTGACAATTTATCTCAAAACTAACGGGAGTGAGAAATACTTTCTATTGTAGTGTGTAGAACTTCCTCGTTTGCACAGGCACACATTTATAGAATGAGTATACTTGAAAGTATAACCCACACAGTAGAAAAATACTTGCTTGCTTACTGTTGCACAAGGTATGATGTACCAATGCCAAAGAAAATCACAGATCAGTTTTTCAGAGTAGTGACCCGACATTCTTCATCTATTCCTTCTATTTCAGGAAAGGGGTATTATACAATGACCCCTTCTAATCACTGCTGTGCCGAGCTAAACTTGGACTGGAGAACTAAAATTGAAAGTTAATTATCTACCAAGCTGTCGAGAGCCTGATAAGGTACTTCATCTACGAAACGTTCAACTGCAGAATGATTAAAACAAAGCCAATTTATGACAAGTAAAATCTAGGTTTGGAGAAAGTAAAAGGAATAAAAACACAGAAAAAAGCAAGTAGGAGTTACACAGTAAAAGGAAGATACCTTCAATTCTTACTAAGTTATCCTAACGCCTTCAACAGGTAACTTTTCCATAAAATGACACAGAGATTACATATAGATATGTAAATGCTTTTAAGGCTAGGAACTTCGTTCTTTCAAAAATCATGTATTTACTAAGCCGTAATTCTAATTAGAAAAATTATTGAAAATAATTAGCCATGGAAAATAGATTTCACCTTCCTGAAGCTGGACTGGTTCTGCTGAGTTTTCACCACTCATTAACACAACAAAACCTGCATCTGTTTGGACTGAGGCTTGCCATGTTGACAAGGCAACGGGCGGCTCCTGGCATGGGAAAAGGGCTCTGTTGTTTATTGGCGATCCCATCGTATACACACATGGCCTGGATGGAAGAAAAAGATTGAAGGTGGAGTTACAGTGAGAAAGACCAAATTAAGTTTTCTGTAAAAAATCAAGCTTACTCTAGTATTGACTTTTTTTGTTTTTAACCTCAGCTCTGTAGGTTTCAAACCTGTATGAGATTAATTAATCAAACATGATCTAATGCATTTAAGCCAGGATTAAGACAAGCAAAACTATCACAATAATTTTTACACCTAGAAAATAATAACTTCAGTTTTTCTCCTCTCCTGCTTCTGCATGAGCATTTCAGCCTCATCCATAGCTCTCAACTGGGCCCTAAGGCCCAAGGTGGCTTCTGAGTATCTTCTGAAGATGCCATTGCGGTGCTTGACCAACACCTGTGACATCTTCCTGTTGTCACTACAGTAGTGCTTTCCTTATCATTAATCCCTTCTCTCTCTACAACTGAAGGCTCATCCAAATCCAGAGCAGTAGATCTAGCCTTGAGCCTTCCTTAGCCCAAGCCTCCATAACTCCTGATGTTTTTACATTTCTTCCTGCAGTAAGGTAATGAATGCTAGCTCACATTCCTTTCAGGATTATACCAGGAGGCATATACTGAGGAGAAAGAATGTCTTCCCTATCAGCATCAGCATCCTTTTTGCTTTTCACACAGCAGTCTTCCTTGTAGTGTTGCTCTTTTTGCAGTTTCTCTAACCCTCTCCTAGGCAGCCTCTTCATTTAGTGAGCCTTTCCAATTCCATCTGTAATATTACGTGCCAGCCAATTTTTTATTAGCAGCTTAGCCACAACTGGGGAGGTAACAAAAGCTTTCATTAACTCCTTCTAGCTTGCTGTTGCTGGTGCACAGATGTAATAATTCTTGGTTTAATTCTTCTGTTGCATTTTGCTGTTTCCTCTTAATTCCTACTACTTGCGTAACACCATCCCTTAGCTTAAAAAAGCTAAGTTTTCAAATACAAATTACATAGAACAAGTCAGTAGGTTTTTCCAGCCAAAGAAAGAAAATTGTGAAAGCATCACTTCACTGCACTGAGTTTTTAAAAACCTGTGATATTTAAAGCCAGCATTCTGGGAGCACAACACATTATTCTGTTAATGCTTGAGGCTCAACACATTCTGATCAGTATCTTTCATCACTTGAGTTTAACAACCATCAAAAGGCTTTGGAAAATAGGAGACAAGTTGTTAGGACAAAAGCCATTTTTCAATGGCTAAGATCTGAGCATCTTGTTTACTCCCATCCAAACAGCTCTTCCATTCAAATCATTCCTTTCCTAAAGCCAACTCTGAACTACACAGTGGGAAAGAACTTGGAGATACTGATGGCCATGGATAAAAATTATTCTGAAGCTATTTTTGCCCTCTTGTCCAAAGTTTATCTATCCTATTGGATCCAGGGCTGTCCACGGCACAACCAAGTTACTGTGGCTTAACTAATGCAGGCCAGATGATCTTTCAGTAAAACAGGGAGGGAAACTGCAGTTTAAGAAGGCCCTACTGCTAATTTACCAAAACAGAAAAAGATAATAATCTGACCTGTCCTGCCATGTATCAGAGTCAATACACTAGGACATAAACATCCAGTGAAGCTCAATAGATAACTGCAGCAGTGACAAAGTCAACTGGCTACCTTTTACTCAGTAAAACACAACGCAGAGCTAAATGTAAAAGACTCCTAATCCATATAAATCTTTAATTTACTTGGCACTAATCTTGTAAAACTGAAGTTGTAACCAATTCTGATGAAACAACTGGGTTTTCTCCCAGAAAAAGAAACAGTGCATGGCAGTGAGGAAGGAAGAAAAAGGAAGAGCTTGCTTTTTCACCAGGTTTTGCTTCCTCCTTGTAATGCTAGCCAAAAGATGCTAGACATATTATTTACCCTAAAACATAAGTGAGATGAGAAACCATCCTTTCATCCCCTCACATTTCTGAAAATTTTATCAAAATACACCAGACCACAAAAAGAGATCCTAGTGGAGTTTATAGGAATGACAGGGAATGTTAAGTTAATGACTCCTGATATACACAATTTACCGATGGTTTACCATGCATTTGTGAAGGCTGTTTCGCTTCCTGCCATTGGTACAATACTGTCTTTAGAGCAATAAAGGGGATTCCATATCCATAAGAAATTTTAAAGGGAAATACCACAATGACTGAGAAAATGGGCTGGCAGAATAGCACTGGGCAGAATGTTGCAATGCTGCGTCAAGTACAACAGGAACATAACGCAGAACGGACACTACTGAGACTTAATGTTACCTCTCTCTCAGAGAGTGCTTTTTACCTGCAGACCATAAAGGTTTTTACAAATAATGTCAATACTGTTTTGAGATGAAGAAAATGAAACACCATGAACAGATTTGCACAGTGCCCCCACGAGCTTAGTTTCATATCTCCCAGTCCAATAGCTCTCACACAGGGCTAGGAAGTCTCTCACTGTAAGAAATAATACATATTACATAACTAACTTTTCTCCCTAAAACATTTTAATGCTGAAATAGATCAAAAGTCTCTACAATTAAGGTCTAAATAGAAAGGGAGTTAGGAAAATGGAGAAAGACTGGTCACATACGTAATCTTTTCTTCACAGCTAGGTCTCCTTTCTACTCCTTGCCTGTTTAAATCTAATTTTTGTCCAGGTATACTTATTAACTTCATTTTTTGAAACCAAAATGTATTAAAATATGTCAAAGTCTGCTAAGAAAATAGTAATGGAATACCCAAGTTGTAAATTTCGAGAGGAAACTGTCAGAGCAACAACTACACCAGCTTTTAACTAGATATTCATATACTCACAGCAAGACAACCTGGAGGCTTGACTGACAGCATGCCATCAACTGAGATGTCAGGTAACATTGAACAATCTCCTGTTCTGCTTTACAGAGAAGCATTTATAAGGAGAACTCATGATTATTTTTTTTCTTCATCTTTTCTTATTTTACTGGAATTTTTAATCTACTTCCTTCTCACCCTGAAATACACCTCCACAGTACTTTTTGCTTCCCTTGACAAATCATGCTTTAGTTTGCTAACTTTTTATACTTCATTTACAGCAGTAATTTCTTTTTACAACATTGGTAATTGTGCAGTGTTACTTTAGAACACCTATTGCAGCTGGTAATTTTCTCTGTTCTGGGTCAGGCAGCACAATTCCAGCAGGTAAGACCAGAAACATAATTCATATCCTCACAAGGATGAGATTTTTCACCTGAACCAGAAGAACAAAAATTACTAGCTGACCAAGGTATATCAAAGAACAGCAATGACAAATAATTGGTTTTATAATGCTTTTGTCAATTGAGCCAAAATTTGCCTTTTTTCCGATTCATCCCCACCACTCCTACCAAGAAACTTCACAGTTCCATTCCTTGTTCCCTGTTTGTCTTTTCCATCTCTCTTCTTTCACTTTTAATGCCCTTGTAACATTCAAATCATTTACTCAGGTAGTATGTTGTTATGGGAAGGTAACAGAAGATCAGCGAGGGGGATTGTAAAGAAGCTCAAGTGTCTTGCACCCAGGGTGTCAGAGAATGTATCGATATTTAGACTTGTATGCTTGACAAGTAGAACATCTGCACTCAGGTAACACAGGCCCGTTATAGACTCAGAGGCAGCTTACCAAATGTGCTTGAGATGCCTGCCCTGCTCCAGAAAAGCTCAAAGCACAGCGGAAGACTATTCTTGCATCAATCCCTGAAATTCAGGTGAGACCAGCAGGTTGAGACTCTCTCACTAATAAGGACTCTCTTACTAACAAGGACTCTCTCTAGCAAGGACCAAATTCTGCTGCTTTGGAGAGCCCCCAGTTCGTGAGGTATTAAGTTTGCTCTTTGCATTTCATCTGTGGTTTTGTGGCTGCTCCTACATCCTGCCTTTGTTGGCTCACACACTTGTTTATGCCAGCTATAATCTTTCCTACCATAGGTTGGAAGAGATAAGGAAACTGAAAACAGCAAAAGATAAGCAGAAAATTCACGCTATTTGTCTAATTACCCATTTCACCAGAAAAACAGCCACCCATAAGACACATCTCTGGTCACTCATCTGGCCAACTTTATGAATAGTAATTCCCAGTGATAACAATCCAGGCTACAGGAGAAATCAGGCACTGGTGTGGTATTCTTTGGGTTTGCTCCAAGAGGAGACTCTGGGCTGCCTGTTCAGTAGTCTCCCAGAGCCAAGGATTCTGAGGAAAAATTGATTCATGCAACTCTAAGTCATCAGTATTTCATGTATTTTCACAACATAACAAAACCAGTTCAAACCAGCTCTTGGCAGACCTCCTTCTCCCATGTAAGCATGTAAATTATAATAACAAATTAAGCTACTGCCTTAGAGCTAATAATAAGTGTTCAGTTGATACTCTGTTCTCCAAACAGGAATCTGCAGGTCTTCTTTGAGATATCTGCCATCAAACACCTGAATCACATCCTAAGGCTTAGCCACGTCAACCTGCTTTTGTTACTGCCTGTTTGAAGATTTCTTAAGGAAAACGCCCAGCTCAGCAACTCTGCATCTTTCCTGTGTTTGAAAAAATACGTTCCCTATTTCTTTGAGGGCTGTCTCCATGTGCGGATATAAGGTGAGAACCTCCTGAAACTACAAGGCCACTCAGTGTAAAACCACTGCTGTTTGCAGCTTTTTCTTATTCTAAATTAGGGTGTCGTTTCCATGAAGCAGCAGGATTTCTTGGCCCCTAAACCACACCAACTTTTTTTTTGTTCTGCCTCTGCTGGTTTTGGCTGGGATAGAGTTAATTTTCTTCGTTTAAGCCAGTATGGGGCTATGCTTTGGACTTCTGCTGAAAACAGTGTTGACAATACAGGGATGTTTCAGTTACTGCCAAGCTGTGTTCACACAGTCAAGGCTTTTCTGCACCTCGCGTTACCCCACCAGATAGTAGGCTTTGAGTGCACATTAAGTTGGGAGGGGAAACAGCTGGGACAGCTGACCCCAATGGACCAAAGGGGTATCTCATACAGTCTGGTGTCGTGCTCCATATATAAAGCTGGGGGGAAAAGAAGAAGAAAGGAGGGGTTTGGGGACAAACATTTTGAGTTTGTCCTCCCAAGTAACTGTTACACGTGATGGAGCCCTGCTTTCCAGGGGATGGCTGAACACCTGCCTGCCCACGGGAAGCACTGAATGAATTACATGTTTCGTTTTGCTTTGGTCGCAGATGTGGCTTTTTCTCTATCTGTTAAACTGACTTTATTTCATTCCATGAGGTTTTTTTCCTCACTTTTACCCTTCTGATTCTCTCCCTTATCACAACTGGGGACGGTGAGCGAGTGTGGTGCTTGGATGCTGGCTGCCTTATCAATTTATGTATCTGCAAGGTGCCAATGATTGTCATCAGATTCGAACACAGCAGGTATTCTTACTTGATCTTTCTGTTGAATAAACACCAGTCAATTACTACCCATGCCTTTTTCAAAACACCCCCCAATTTAAAAGTACTAAATATGATTATGACATGAATGATTCTACTGACTTTTCCAGTAATCTTTGCTACTCTAACGCTGGTTTTCCAACAGCTGGGTAGCTACATTTCTAAAGGGATACTTCACTGTAGACTGCACACTAGTTTGTGGTCCACATCAGGTATACCAATCCCGCTTCTGCTAGACACAGTATGTGCACAATCTCCTGTTCAAACGTTTTTTATCTTTTGGTATAGCCATCACTGGGAAGTAAGGAGAGTAAGGTTAGAACAGGGTGGACCTTTTTCATCCAAAATACATCAATTTAATACCTATTGTTCCCTCACTTTGCCTCTAACAATAAGGATTTTTTCACTTGCCTTGACCTGTATTTTTGGCAAATGCAATATATTTGACAGCTTCTTTCATGTTTTTATGAGAAAGGTTCCTAAATTTAAAATCAAACGTCTGACCACTCCCTTAGGTATTCCATCCTCTTAAATACTACTTCTGTAACACTTCAGGGACTACCACCTGACTGTGTTCAAACAAAATTTGATTTTGTAGCCCGTTCAAATGGTGGTAAATACTGGACAAAACCGACTTTTGACAGAGAAAGCAGGAGATTTCTTAATTGCTCTGTTCCCACAGAGTGAAAACCTTGTAAGCCTCTGTCTTTAAAAACTAAAGACAGTTTTCCTGTGGAAATGAACTGCGATACAGATGGATTTTCTCAGCTCTGTTCTGAAATCAAATATTACTTTGGTTTCTTAGCTGTCCGACCAGTTCACAAAAACGCAAGTGCTGGTTTGACCTTTTATTCCTCCTATCACTGGCACTTTAATCTTCTGTGTTTTGATCTCCCTTAGAGACTTGAAAATTAAAACAGTGACTTTCACTGTTTATATGTGTAATGGTATTTTCATAATACTATTTCATTCCCCACCTCCTCTGATCTAGTACAGTCCTCTCATTACCACATTTTACTGAAGCAACTTGCCTTCTGTACCACTCCTTCCTGAAGGATTATCATCAGCCCTTCCCCTTGTACTCTGGTACGCAGTGCCTCTGTGAGTGCCTGGAACCTACCTCCTGTCCTGTGCTGCAGGCATCCATGCACACCACCTACATCCGAGTATCCTTTGTCCTGTCAGGCCATGAAACTTACTATAACTCTGAAAAAGTACTGTGTTCACTAAAGAAACCTCATTTCTCAAAGTCTTCCATCTTAGTTAGGACAACTAATTCTGAGGAGCTATTTTAAATTTTTTGAAAATATTTGTTCATTGCCACCCACATTTCCAGAAATACCGAATTAGTCCATTTGCTACACAAGGTCTGCCTCCCTTTTTTGGTTTCTTTTTATTTTACTTCTCCATTCTATCCCTGATACCATTTGTTCCTCCTTAGAAATAACTGCATCAGATGTGAATAGTCAGAAAACTTCAAACTGCTTAATTGATTACTCAATGATAAATCTTCAGCACTGGGAACAAAATTACACAAAATAACAGCTGACGGTAACCTTTAGTGATTTGGTCTGTGACTTGTCTGGATTCTGCAGCATCTTATTCTCCCAAATATTGCCCATGAAGAAAACCAAGCTCTTCATTCTATTTCTGTATTTTCAGCATTCAAGACCATAGAAGGATGCTAACACATGCCAGTGAAAAATAAGCATCTATTTTAATGCCAGATTTTCTGATTTTCAGTCTGAAACAGTGAAAATCTGACTGATTCTTCCAATTTCTACCCTGGAAAAAAATTTCCTTTGAAAATATAAAGTATATAATGAAAATTCAATAGATGCATCAGACTATAGACAATATAAAGGCTATAAATACAAAGTTACATTGGCACAAACCTGTATTACCAGTGAAACAGATAATTCTACCTTTCAAACTAAGCTCAGTATCAAAATGCAAACAACTCCTATACGGCATTCTGTTCTCCCCCCTCACCTTATTTGCAGTTTGATTAGCTCCCTAATGCCTTATCACTCAGCTGTACACACACCTATGTCATCATACCCATGGTGGAGGGAACCAGCACCCAGGTTTAGAGAGGTCAGGAGTGTCTCTTTCAGGAAGTGTATTTTTGGTAGGCTTCTTCCTCATTTCCTTTTAGCTCTCCTACTTTTCATTAAGTAACAAATAGCTCTGTGGTTTACTCTGTATTATTAAGACACTTTGGAGAAAGAAAATACAAAACACAAAGCATTGTGCCGAACTTTGAGAGTAATCAGATAGACTTCAGACCACCTAGGGGGACGCTGTATGATTCAGCTTGGAAACCAGTACAATTACCTTCTTTTTTTGCAGGGCCACTGTAAAGGACACTTCCTTTATATAGTCTATAGTCTGAGTCATCTATTGAATTTTCATGATATATTTGATATTTAAGCATGGCCTAAGCAGCCCATGTATGTGAGTATGATTAGGGAATGACTTGTGGCCAATAACCAGACAATATCCACCGCAAATTGCTAGTTCACCATAGCAAAATGCAACTCTTCACTTGTAAGTGCCAATTACTAAAGACACAAGGAAAAATTTTGCAATCTTTAGAAGGTCGTTTGATCTCTGTAGGACATAAAGATCACAGGCTTAAACAAATCTAAATCAAAACTTTGAAGACTTATGTTTAGAAAGCAATCCTTCCACATGCAAACTGGTGACATTTTGCTTCTCCAGAAGTCTCTGCATAAGACAAAACAGTATCATAATTCTTGCGAACTACTCTTAAACTTCAGGAAATCACATAAACTAAAATGTATTACAGACCACTTTTGATTTTTAGTAAATAGCATTGTTGTGACTGACACTAGAAATCCAGTGTTTACAACCATACAAAACATTCATAAACATGGACTTTTATGTGTAACCTCTAAGAAATTAGGGATCAGTGCTCAAGCTTTCACTTCCAGCTTCAAGCTTTAGCTAAATGTTCAAGAAACATGTTAAGCATTTTCTCGTTACTCTGAATATTTATAAAAAATTTGAAGTTTAGAATGTTCAGGAAAATTTCAGTCTCTTTCAAAAGGAACATCAACTATGAAGTAAATAAAATAGAAAAAAATGAAAAAATTTTTAATGTTGCCATGTGTGCGTTTATATAGTTTTTATTTAGTCCTTACTGTATGCAGCACACTACATAACACAGTCTGACTGACTACGGTGCCAAAGAGGACTTTGTAAGAGCTTGTCTTTAGAAGTACCCAAATTTATGAATAGCTCTTGTCACCAGTGCATCTGAACAACCGCAACTTCTCTCTTGGGACACAATTTGCTTTTCAAAACACATGTCTTAAGGAGAGGTGGGCTTCAAACAACCAGTTTCAGAAAAGGTAAAAACTCTCCTTTTTTAATCTATAGACAAAACATAATGAGGAATTGTGCCAGTCTCCATGTCAGTGAGATCCAGCCTAACACCGACTTCTGACATGAGTCCACAAAACAGTTAACAATAGGCTCATCAGAACTTTTCTACTGGTTCTTTGCTGTTTTGGCAGAATCAGTAACATCAAATTATTTCAACAGAAAATGAAGGGCTGGGGATTTTTACTGATTTTCCGAATCACTGTCTACCTCAGATGCTTCAGGTGCAAATTACAGAAATGCAAGATTATTTATAACAAATGAGGAACCGTGCTGTTCAGTGATGTCTGCGAAACAGTTGAACTCTATATCTGAAAATAAGCATTTAATTACAGAATGTATGCTAGCACTAGCACTGTACATTTATATTCGCTGTATTCACCCTAACAGCTTTCACAAAGGCAAAAGTATTTCCTGAATTCTTTAAAAATACATTAGTATTTTAATCTAATAATAAGGTATCATGAACATAATAAACTAGACAGGTACAAAATATTTTTTAAAGATAAGACATTTAAATTGGTCAAATAAAAACTATGATATCTTCATATTTAAGGAGATAATTTCACATTTTGCAGTATTTTCCACTTCAGAAAATTAACAGAAGTTAAGTCTTTTAAATGGTTTCCCCAAAATGGTTCAATCATCCTATAACAGTTTCTAAAAATGTACTTTTTCCATAGCATTCTCATGAAAATCATACACTCCAAGTAATTCAACCCATCCCCTTTACTTCCCAGAACTTCTCCTTTTCTGTGTATCTGATATATACAGCTCAACCTGAAAAAATAAATGCATGTGCCTGACCTATTCATGTACCTATTTGTGTATGCCAAGGTAAATAATGCCCAGGTAGCTTACAGGATTAGGAGGTACTGGAGGATTTTAGTGTCACGGAATGCCTTTCACTGATGTCTTTCTGTACTGAAGTTACTCTTTCATTCCTAATCCCACAATGAGGAAATCAGTTCCACTCCAGTTGCTCATTAATATCAGCAAAACCATTAACTAATTTATGGCAGCACTAGAAGTGGCAGTAAGTAAGGCAGAAAAAAAAGAAAATGGTGGGAGGAATCTCCCATTAGAGAGGCTGTTTGCTAGGAAAATCATCCTTTTAATTTTAACCCAAATGTGTTTAATCCTTTTCTAAAACAATAAAGAGATGGAATCCCAGGATATTTTAACAAATAAGAATTCTTAATAATGATCATGAGAAAGCATTTAATTTGAAATATGCTGGTAGCCATGCTGACTCAGCACTGCTACATACTCCTAAGAGACAGGCAAATCTGTTTAAACACCTTCCTTGATAGGCTGGTAAAAAGTTTCTCCTTCCTGGTAATGAAAGATGTTTTATACACATTATTCTCTCCAAAAAGTGGTTATTATAGTGTCTAAAATAAGTTTTTATTTTAAATAATTTCATAATACTTAGGAAAAATATTTCAAGCAAGAATATAAATTTGTAAAAATTGGAACATTACCATCTTAGTTTGAAACCCTCGTGCTGTACTGTGCTAATAAACAATTGAAAAACACTGAAACAGAACTGCGCTTTGTTCATGACAAATATATGACAAACATTATCATCAACATTTATTTTTTTCTATTTTAGGAATTATATTCTTGATCACTGTTAAAAGTTACCTGCCAATTTTATGAACTGATATAGTCCTTGTGAGCAAAACTTTTGGAGGGACAAAAAAGTGCATGTATTTATACACACATGTATATTTATATGCACACCCACAAATACTCACATACATACTCTATTTCTCTGGTTTGCCCTCTTTTTCAGGCCCCCAAAAGCATGTTATTACAAAAAACATATTCTGAGGCTACAGAAAGCCTTCCTTCTTCATCATTAATGTATTTTATAATATCAAAAGCTAAAACACGGAAATGTTCAAATTCCAAGTCTTGAGCTCCTCTCCTAGAAACAGAAGTATGCCCTGCTGTGCTAACATCAGGTTTGCATGCACATATTTTAACCTGCCTAAACTCATCCCACAAAGCTTTGTTTTAACTGATTTTTTTTGCGCATTATAGTACATCGTTTAAGACAAATAAAACAGAAGTCTATAAAACAGTGCATAGGTTAGATTTCAAAACATTGTACTATGTGTTAAATATGAGGAAACATATTCAAAGGGACTACACAATACTTGTACTTATTCACTTAATTTTGCATTAGGGTTAGAACATAGGCTCCCCTGGGAAAGAATCTGACATCTGCCTAAAACAGCACCATACACATAATTTGGAATAATGTAATAGTACTTCCTCCACACAGTATATAAATGGGCTTTATTTTTAGAAAGGGAAGGAAAAATATGACAGCATTTTGTACAATGAGCTTTACCACTATATATACCACATACAGAATTTGATTTTTAAAGTGTAGCCAGAAAGATTCTAATGACTGTGATATGAAAACTTATTTTCTGACAAGCATTAGTTTCTGGCATACCATACAAAAGACTGAAAATAAACCAGCTTGAGACTATTTGCTGCCATCAGACTGCCTGATCCACATCTTTTCCTGCTTCATCACTGATTCTTAAAATTCCACCTGTTTGTATGCAACTGCCATGAAATGTCTCTAAAGTAAGGATAATACTTTGCAGTGAAGGGAAAAAAAAGAGTCAAAACTAAAAGATGTTAATGATTAGATGCTTAAAAGAAACCTCCAAATGCTCAAAACACACTGATGACGCACAGAGGAGGAGTCCCGTATCAGTTGAGTGTTGCTAACATTAGTCTCAAGACTTTAGTAAGGGGCAGGTAGACAGGGACACATTGTGTGACATGGACAATTGCCCAACATTTGCCTGCAGTTAAAATGCACAAGTTTCATAACTAAAGGTACCCAACTGAGTTAAATTTCCTAAACCAATACCAAAAATAACTCATTGGGGATCGAGGAAGGGAAGGGAAAGGGGAAGTGGTAATGAACATAATTGAGACATTCCTGGACTTGATGCTGATGATGGTTTAGCAGTAGAATTACCCAACTACCAGATGTACAATTAAAAGGCCTCATTACCTAACAACCAGATGTTCAATTAGAAGGCCTCCCTAATGTGGATGCCAGGGAGAAGACTCATAATTTCTCTTAGCCTAACTGATGAAAGGTAACCATCCATCCCTAGTTTGGGAATGAAAAGCAGGTATTCAATTAGACAAATTTCTTCATCTTCCAACTTTGTGTCTCGTAATTAGGTAGTGTAAAGAACTAACAGCCATTAAAATCCAGCTTTGAACTTTACAGTAAAACAATTACTTCTTGCTGAAGTTGCAGAAGTCCAGAGTGGATTGTAGTTTCCCTCCTACAAAAATCTTCCCTTGAAGATTTCTGTACAGTACTGTGTACCTTCGCAAATGCTAGATAAAATGCTAATTCTGCTTGCAGTCTTAGCTTGCAGTTCATTTGCCATCATGAATGAACTTTACATAATAGATGAAGGAGATTTTTAAAGTTGATTATGAAAGACTAAACCGGAAAAGACTGCATCACTAAACTTATTACAATATTGATAAAAGACTAGCTGTGATGCCATTCTATGAAGTACACTGCTCTATGTTGTACAGTCAGCTGTGTAAACCAGTAGAGAAAAAGAATACAAAGGTTTTAAAGCGAAAATAACCTGCCATACAGATGTTCTTTTCTGCCAAGTGATTATTACCTGCATACACTTACTCCAATACACAACAATTATTTACTCTTATTCAGAATGAGCAATGCAATCACTTAGACAGGCCTGAGGTGTACAAGTCCATTGGACTTTCTTGAGCAGAAAGTTTGTCTGTTCTCCTACAGGAGAGCAACAGGATTCAAACCAAGTATGAAATGAAAACTGTGGAAGAGAATACTCATCATATTCACACAGTTGCTCAGCATTACGCAGCTCTACATTCTCACACCTTTGTATACAAAGCTTTCAGCTAATAGTTACATACCTGCCACTCTGGTCCACAGTCCATGTAACAGATCTTCCCTCTGGTTTGGTTTTGTACCATATTCTTATTGCATGAGGAAAGTCTGTTGGAGTATGAATTCCTGATTTCCTTATCTCCAAGCTCCAAGTGCCAGTAGTAAACAGAAGGTCTCCACAGCCAGGCGCCTGGCTGCAGCAAGTAAAATAGTATAGCTGTTCCTTCCAGCGATCAGCAGGTAAAGTCACAAGTTCATGTACAATTTGATGCCTGAGATTTTCCAGCTCCTTTGAAACATCAGTTAGCTTGGCAGACCTTGTGAATTTTTCAATGCCTGACACTGCAGTAACATCTACCTCCTCAACCTTTAGCACAGATAAATCACAGCAGTCCAATACCAGCAGAAAATCCTTATTCCCATGATTCTCTATGTTACAGCAGTTCTCTGAATTAGAAATCCCAGAAGCCTGTTCCTTGTTGCTATGGTCACCGTTTTTATTAGAAGTATCTTCTTCGCCTTTACCACAGACCACAAAATCATTACACTCCGTTTCAGATGAGCTGGCACTCACATTTGTCCCAGGAATGTGGCAGGGTTCAGATGTCCTTCTTTTAGAGGTTTCATCAAACTGTGTCTGGCACCCTTCTTTGCCAGTACTGCTGGTTTTCTTATACCGGCTCCCGGTCTCAAGGAATAAAACTATGATGCCTTCAATAACTTTACTTTTAAAATCCACATCTAAGTCCAACACATAGTGCTTTACCAGCATGTGGCTAGTGTTGGCCATTAAGGGCAAGTCATCCTTCATGGGGTCTAGCTGTGTCTCCATGTTCCAGTCTATTGGGCAACAGTTTTACAAAGCCTTAATCGTTTCTTACATGTGATGTCTCCATAAAGAGCAAGGATATTCGGCCTCCCAGTGCCAAAAATAATTTTGATCAATATGGCAGTATTGAAAGTAATGGCAGTTCTCCTGCTTGTTGCAGTCTATTAAAAAAAAAAAAAAGAGAGAGAGAGAGAGAGAAACAAAAAAGAAATCAGATAATCATTCACAACCATTTCAGAAATTAACTAAATCCAAAAGTTATGTAAAGACTAGTTGTCTTCATTAAAATCAGTACAGTCAAAGGGTGATTGTGTCTCTGTTAGAATGACATCAAGCTAGCTTCTTCAGGATTTGCAGTCAAGAACCACTGGCTTCATTTTTCAGAGATCTCACGTGACAGCATTTATAAACAGAAAGAAATAAATTTTATTATAGGCCTCCTATTGACTCTCGTCACCCACAGTAATCCTTTAGAAAACACAGATGGTTATGCAACATCTAATTTACTTTATTACTGTACTGTTTGTTTTTAAGGGTTACTATATTTATTTCAAATGCATTACCTTGAAAGATACTTGGAATCACAGTAAAAAAAAGATGTGTAACAAAAGTAAGTCTAAATCACCACATATGTCTTAAAGTTTTAAAGCAATAATTTAATACATACAACCCATCTCCAGGGTTTAATATAATTTCCCCATTAAAACTGCTCTTATATCAGCACTTCCAGTAAACTACAAGAAAATGAGCCAATTTACTATGAGTGCATTCCAAGTTCTCCTTTGAGATTACTCATTAAGATTTTTCCAATTTAGATTTAAGTATTTAACGTATATGATTACATCTTAATAGCTGGAAACCCATCAACACTTGGGATAATAGCATCTTACAGAAAACAAAAGGCCTTCTCAATAGAAAATATGCAAATATCTATAAAAGCAAGACGATATTAAGATGTATCAACATTTGTTGCCACAGCAGGTAGAAGTTCATCACAGAAGCCTGACACACACTCTCTGTTTTGCACTTTTAGCTCATTTCAGCCCTTTTTGACCACTTTCTAGACTAGAAACAGGAATCAGAGGAAGAAGCAACTGTTAAGACATGTAGTTCTCTCCCTGCCATTTCAGCAACACTTTCACAACATGTGGCCAAGTCTGGTTTTAAGTGCTTTAAGTGAACAGATACTCCCTTCTGACATTGTTTTGCAATTTCACAGCCTCATCACAGACTTCAGTGTCCACAGTCAGGACAGAGGAAAATGCAAACTCCTCCAAAATTAGCCATTTCTTTTGCAGGAATCCAGGGCACGCGATTAAGCTAGCACCAGAAAGTGAAAGCCTCAGGCCAAGAAATTTTCTATACTGCTCTCCGAACTAGGTTCACACAAAGCACACAAAACATAGCAAACACCTCCCTTCTTTAATGGCTTTTTAACAGTCAGAAACAGCTCTTGCAGGGATGTCTTTGAAGACAAGCTGAGAAAAACCTTTCTTTCACTTTCATATCAAGCCTCCTGTGCTTTTGCGAACATGCCAGGGCACCAAGTTCACTTCAGAAGGCCTTCTTTCACCTTCAAATATCCTGTTTAACTCAGAATAATTCAAAGATTGCCTGCAAGAGACATTCATCAACGTCTTTTAAACTGCTTCCAGTAGACACCTCTCTAGTCTCTGTTTAAATGTTTTCTTCAAACGTTTTTTTTCTGAATTTAATCACCTTCTTGTTCATCATAGCGGTTTACTATTTCGAGTGCTTTCAAACTTCATATATTTGCAAGAAAACACTTTCCATCTTACACTGCCTTAACTGCTGTGTACTTTCAGAATTCAGCCTTATATCAAGATCCAAAAACACTCACGATCTCCCTCAGAGTCCTGGTGATTTCACTGTGGCTTTGCAAAGATTATTTATTTACCTTTGTAAATAGATGTGCAATGTTGATCTGTGTATTGCCAATTTGAGTTTAAAAAAACCCCAAACCACAACAAACCATGACAGAGGAAGGTGAAGAATTAAGTACCCTGGGAGGCATACTGGGCCCTAGCATCATCATACCAATTGCCTTCTACTTAATTTAAGGATGTCTGGAATAATAGTACAGAAGTGGAACCAAAGCATTCAGGAAGACCTGTAAGAAAGGCTGAAGGAAGACTCAGCAAACTCACCTCAGTGAATAAGCAATGTCTATACACAACGTATAGCCATTAAAAGCACGTCCTTGTCTTGTCATCTAACTGGGAATATGAGTAGAGCAACCAGAGGTTCTAAATGCTGCAGCACAAGCAATGCCCCTGTGATGAACGTGCCTAGTGCTGCGGACTCAACTTGATATTACCTGGACTTTTTTACAACTACAGAAACCTTATGACTTCTGACAGGTTAGCTAAGTATTGGTGGTAAAGAAAAGAAACAAAGTGACTTGGTGCAGAAAAAAACCCCACTGAACTGGCATTCAAGAATCCCTGTTTTGCACAAACACTTAGATTTTCTTATTTGTAAATCGGGTAGTGCTGATACACTTTATAACACATGCATACTATACTAACAATAAATATTTGTGTTATACTACTACTAAGTGTGTATCTCTCTGTTATTCTGTTTCCCATTTGGAACATATGATCAATTTTTTATCTCAAAAATATTAAGACAGTTAGACCAATTTACACTAAATTCTCAGCTACCAGGGTAAAAGCACCTCTGAACAGCAAAGCTGCAGTTCAATGACTACAAAGCTGCATTTATTTTGTATTTAGAGGATTGTCATTAATTAACAGGACAGATTAAAAGGTGACAAATAGTGCCATGCAAATAAAATCAATCCAAATTTTAAACTCCCCACATTTCATTGAAGCATTATAAAGTAATTAAATTCTATAAATACAAATCGTCTTCAAAATATTGATCCCAACAAAGGCCAGTGAGACTAAAGAGAATGCAGAGTAGACATTCATTTTCTGCAATTAAGAGTTCAGACCAACACTTCTAACAACTAACAAGTGGAGATGACACATCTGATCATGTTTACAAATAGAGCAAGACAAGAGGAACACACTTGTTGACAAGTAGCAACTCTTACTACATACACTCTGACACTGAATTTTAATTCAGCTCTAACACTGTGTCTCTTTAATCCTACCTCAAATCACCTTAAATTTAGATATATCAGCTTTCAAAAATTGTAGGTAGCCTCTCCATCTTCAAGCACTAGTAAGCTAAATTATATGGCTGTCTTCAGGTGTACCAGCTTCTCAATCTCTGAAGAACGGTTTAATTTCGTATTTTTAAGAAGCCTCCAGAACACACGAACTTTGCAACAAAGAAACTGACATGCTGCTCTATGCTTCTGTTATCAATGATAATTTTACTTCTGCTCTAAAGCTTCATACTGGAAGTTGCATCCTATACAGTGAGGTGGTGTCTCAGTAACTCGTCACAGCCCTGTTTAGAGCACTCCTAAGGGGAAAACAAACTGAATTTATGTGCTACAGTTTCAAAACAGGGTAATCGTGCATGCATTTAATGTAAATGTTAATTTTGTAATGTCTTTACCAATTTTAGCTTTTTAAGGGCAGGAAGTACTCATTGTGAAGGTACAGCAAACTCCACTAATCACCCATGGAGTTTATAAATATAAAGAATATAAAGATCTGCAACAACGGATGGAAAAAATATATGAAAAAGAACCCCGAAGTCCAAGGAAAGATATGACCATGACCTTGTCAATCTCAGGATACACATCTCAGTGTAAATTTCTGTCTGTCTGCATAATGTTAATTAAAGGTCTGATTCTTCATAGTGTACCAGCTTCCTGCTAAGCCAAACATATTTGCTAACAGCTTCACCATTCGGTTTTTCAATATCCAATTGTAAACACAAACGCACTGAATTCAGAGGAGGGGAAAAACATAGGCAAACGAAAAACCTTGTTTTTTTTAAAAATGCCATTTCTATACTACCTGGTCTATGTCTGGAGCATTCAAGGAGTTACGGCTCACCAAACAACATGCCAAAAATCTGCTGTTAATGGAATATAAATTATAAAGGAAATTACTTCTTTTACCTGTTCTCTAGTGTTTTGTGGTCATGTACAGCAGCAATATTTGGTTTAGATAGTTTTGTACTACAGTACAGTTGTACAGATTAAGAAATATCAAAAACATACTATAAAACAAACAAAACTATTTCCAAAAATCCAGTTTTAGAGGTTAGCTTAAAACTATTTTGGTCATATCTGTATGGTTATATTCCAGTTATTTAGACATATATTTCTATAATACAAATAAGAGGCCAAAAGTAATTCTCTGCATTATTGGCAAAACCCAAGGTGTTCGGAAATATTCTATCTATTTTTAAAGAAAAGGAGGTTTAAAGACAGAGCTCTTCATACGGAAACATTTAGCTTTACAAAATAATGCTAGATATCAGCAGAACATTTCTGCTATCATTGTCTGAGGTTCTACATTATCGATATTGCATGGGGCTTGCAGCTCTTGCCCACTCCTATTCATATTTGCCTAAATCAACTTGTTTTGTTTGCTTCATTTAAAATACCTAGAAAGTTCATAACCTGAGTTTAAATACCTGCTCTAAATACACACGCAATACTCATTAAAAACAAAAATTTTTAAATACATGCAGGGAGCTATTTAAATCGTGCCCATGAACTACAATTTCAGCAGGTTACCTTTCATTCACATCAAAATGTATTTTCATCAGCCAGCTGTATTGTTTCTACCACATTTGGCCTTTCTTATCTGTGTCATCCGAACTGAAGATTTATTAAAAATGTTGTCAAAGTGTATCTTTTTTGTTTGGTTGTTTGCTGCATTTTTTTTTTTGTGCCTCCACTATTGCATACATACCTCACATATCTGATAGATTAATTAAATCATCTGGAAGAGTCCTCAGTGGAATACAGTAGTTCTTTCCCTTGAGACGAGAGAGAAGTATGCGAAACATTCCTCTATTGCTTTTAAATACCTCTGCAGAGGGAATTGTTCAGTTTCACACCATTTTTTCAAAATACTTAATTGAATACTCTTTCCTGTAAACATTTTTCCCCCTCTAAGCTTTACTAAGGTCATGTTTCCTAAAGGTTTGGATAAAGAAGACATAGTTGTACTGTGGAACCACTCATTCGCTTCTCACCCCTTCTAACATCCCCCCACCCTTGGAGGTCACTCTTCCATCTCTCCAGTCATTAAGCACACTCACTTGAAATAGGCAGATTATTAAATACCATTTAAATTGTGCTCTGAGTCAAAACAGTTCACTTTGCCCATCATATATTACGACCATTTACACGGTCTGGTCATTCAGCAGATCCACAGGGCTAGCAAAGCCCCAGTAAGAAAGATAATAAATACTTTTATTGTTAAAGATAGAAGTGGTGTTTCTTTGTAACCTCAGCCTTCAAATCTCAGTGTTTGCTCTACAAACCTTGAGCCAGGATCACTATAATCATAAAGCAATGCTCTGAGCTTTCTCTATTTTTTAATTTCAACACTGAATTTCTCTTCCTGTAAAACTCTGTATATTCTGCTATTGGATTTTAACTTAGTGATGTCAACTCATTTTAAAAAGTCACTTAGGTTCTGAACTCCAACATGCTTGTAACATCTCCAGATTGACTCCATCCAACCACCTAACCAATGCATGCATAAAACATAGGAGAGTGTATATTCACACAAAAAATAAGTCAATCTTAGCCTGAGATGCCACAACAGAAAACATCTCTTTCTTCCTCAAATTTCTGCAGTCTTCCTTCCTATGAAGCTACACAACTGCAAAGGACAACTCAAGAGAAGAGGAAGGAACGTGCAGCCAGTGAAGACAGAATATGGTCACCCTTTGGGAGACACTTCAGATTGGGATGGACGTAAGCCCAGCATAAGGCCATATCCAAATTTAACAGAAGTCGAGTAAAACCCGGGACAGGCTCAACTACATTGTTGAAATAAATTTAGAATGCTCTCTGAGTCAAAAATTAAGTCACTAGTGAATGCTGAAGATGGTCTTGAGAGTTTCGTCCGGTGAGTCTTTAAACCACAAACAAATTTTAAAAAATGAAAAATTAAATTCAAAAGCAAATTAAGGACAGTTAATATAGGACACAGCAATCCTTCCAAAAGCAGAGTGAAGCATCTAATAATTCTTCATTATCTAAGAGTTTGGCTGTTCAGTAAGAGAAAGCAATCAGATTATTCTGACAAGTTTAACTTTTGACAAGCCTCTACTCCCCGGCATTTTCCACTAAATATTCATTAACTGATTGCCTAACAATAAATTTAGCTTAACTTAATTCTCTGGAAAGAAACTAAGGTTAAAATAAGTCTATTGAAAAATTTCAATTTCATTCACAGAACAAGCCTATCAGAGGGCCATTAACATGGCTAAAAGACTGAAGTGCACAGATGTAGGAACGGCTGATGGCTCTGGGTTTAGTCAGCTCTGGGATGAGGCAGTTTGACAAAAATACCTGCCATATCCCAGTATCTAAAGGGGTACGTGTAGAAGATTCAGCCACACTCTTCTTACAGGGGCACAGAAAAAAGACAGGAAAAAGATATCATGTAGTCTTGCAAATACAATTACATTCAGTATTATACTGCATTACGTAGAGCTAACTGTTCAAAAAATATAAGAAGTGCTTATTTTTCTATTTTGCAGAGCTACTTTATTGTTAGTGTTGAAGTGAAACACTAAATGAAATGGTGAGGAGCAAATAAATAAGAAGAACAGAAACATATCATTTTAAGAATGAGTATATCAATATACACTTCCACGAAACAGTGTTCGTTACATTTTCAATAGAAGTCTAAAATGTAGCTGAAATAACATGTCCAAAAAAAATACTACTCTTCTGCTCCAAGGTTAAGACAACCAGAAATGTGCAAGATAAATGGTATGTTTAGAAGCAGTCAGACTACATCACCGTTTCTAAAGGTGCTGGTTTATTTTTCACATAGAATTTAGCTTTAATATGTATTTCATTGCTATGATATTTGTGTGATCTTCCACGCAGTAGTAAGAGTTGCTACCTAAAAATGTTAATAGTTTGTAACAATGAAGATGCCTAAACAATATTATTTAGATGCCTAAACAACTTTGTTGGCACTGGTTTCTTTTTAAAAGCAAAATTCCCAAAGAATCTTCTTACAGGCATTTTAAGATATCTTCTGCACACTATATGACAGATTTTCAGAAGGTATACAGATCTACACACACCATACCTAGTGCCTTTAATGGATATTGGGCCATTAAATGTGTTCTTAGGAAGGGATGGATGGGAAAAAAGGGGAGATTAATAGAAGCCCAAATGCAGAGTGAAGTCTAATTATTTACTCCCTCCAATGACCCTAAAAAGCTTTGAAACAGAATTACAAAGCTAACACTAGTACAGAAAGGAATGAGGGAAAGTGGTACTTACTTGTTACTTTAGTAATAAATTAAGACAAATCCACGGACAAAAAAAAAATCTTCTGATTGACCCTAGTGTATCTTTAAAAAAAATTCATTCCATACATGAACTTTAGTGATGAAGCAGCACTGTGCTTCTTTGAGAGAGAGAATACAAAATAAAACCTGCAATGTGAACAGGAAAGAACTTTTCTGAAAGTAAACAGTAATTTTAAAAAGCTTTTCACATCACTGAAACTTTGTATTTGAATCCTGGAACTTCACTTGACTATGGGAACCCTTGTCTTTTTAATCTTTTGACTATAACATACTAAGGTAAGAAAAGAAGGATGATGTGAGTGTTAAGCTACTTTCTTTTTTTTTTTCTTTTAGCCATCTTAAACAACAATGCTAACCTTCAGTCCCAGAACTTCACAATATTCGGTAACTAAACCAAAAGGACTTCAAGGTAAGATTAGTTAAGTTTCCTGACAGATACATAAAATATACACACAAAATATTTGTTAAAAATTATATGTAGAGCCACATTCAAGATGTGCTATTTTCTTTTTTCTTTTTTTTTTTTCTTTTTTTTTTTTTGGCAAGTACTAATGTACCCTAACTGAAAAGGTTTTCCACAATTATATTCCAGAAGACTTAGTATGCCCTCTGCTGTGTGGGTAATGTTAACACCACTGTGCAATAAATCAGCTGGGTACATATGCAGTAACATTCTCTTTAAAATGATATCGTGCTTTTTAATCCTATTTTATTTACATCTGCTTTATTAACAAGAAATTTAATGTTAAAATTATGCAATTTTTGGAAAACGCACAGCAATTGCAATACAGAAAAACAATGTAAGGCTACCCAGAATTTAGAACAATCTAGTAGAAATATTTTAAGGCATATACACAATATTCGTCTGACTAAGAGCTAGAAAGATGATTTAAATGTTTCATTTGGGCCCAAAGCCATGTTATGTAAAATTTAACTCAATGTGAGATGAACGTACGCGTTGTCTTCAACAGGACTGCTAATTTTATGACATTAAAATACATGGATAAATAACTGCATTCCAGACAAGGAACAGACAACTGTTCCCCCTTCAGGCTATGCCTGCCTTATCAAATACTGGATCTCAACCACCCTGTGAGAATGTCTCAGGTTTATCCCAGAGGAAAAAACAGGAATGAGCTGTTTATTTGGTTGCTTAAACAGACAGCCTTTTTAGTATTAAGAAAAAAAGTAAAAAGTCAAGGCACGTCTGTAGCAATGAAACAGGGGACATAGGAATCACATTAAAGCAAACCAGAAATCAATTCAAGTGGGGAAGAAAAGCAGAAAAACCAAATGAAAACCAAGCAAAAATTGATAAAGGAAGGATAAACTTCAAAAAAAAGAAAAGGATAAAAATTACTTCAAAATGCAGAATCAGAGCTAAAAGGTAGTTTGGGGTTTTTTGTTTTTTGGGGTTTTTTTGGTTTTGTTTTTTTAATTTCTTAAAAGGATCATTGTGAAAACACGTAACTGAAGAGGACAAAAAAGATATACATGTATATATACTGTTGCATTTATTTAAATGCTAGGCACCTGTAACTGCTTTCAATAAGCACTGCCATTTCAATGGCATTGTAAAAAACATTCTGCTATTCTGTTTGAAATTTAGCATCTATACATAGACTATCTCCCATTGCCCCAAAATAAATCAGCAAGATTAGATAAAGTATGTGTGTACTAATAGAAGTAAAAAGTTGTAATGATAGGTACGAGACAAATGAGAAGAAGAAAAAAGTGACAAAGTGTAGTGTGTGCAACAATCAAACTTGTTTGTAAGCCCATGTTCTCTTTCCTTGACTGTGATGTTGTTCATTAAATTAGTGATAATTTAGGGAGTTCAATAGAATAAGCTGCAAATAATTATTTAATTTACCATGTGATTCCAACTGCATTTGATTAAATACAACTTCTATTCGTTCACCAATCAAGTCTTTCCAAAAGTGTACAAGAACCACTGTCCCACCAACATGTTTTCTACTGCAAGTACAAAATGACAACTTACCCAAATCCTAAGCAGAATCAAGAGGAGCTGCAATGTTTTCGAATTTGTGAGTCAAGCCTAGGTGTGCAAAGGGGAGATTTCTTCCCTACTTTTTTTCTAAGGGAACACAGATCCAGACAACATGTAACAAACTTGACTCCCAGTGTATGATCATGGAACTAATGCACACTAATATTTATCATTCAACATATAGAGCTTTTGTGTTAATCAAAAAGAACTCCCCTATGCTAACTGCACAGAAATTGGAAGTCTTGCCTCATGCATGTTTTCAGTGCTGATGTAATGTATGCTGTGTTGTTACTAAAGTGGTTCAGATACCTCTAAAGTGTTTTCCAGGCAATCAAAAGCCCTTGGTGTGCATCCTGCTGTACAAATGTCAAAGCACGGGTATTGCTTGGTTTATTTTGTAGTCCAGTTATCCAATACCCTCTTACAACCAAACTTCTACTCATTCTGCATTTCCCTTCATCCTTCTGTAACGGGTTAAGAAAAAATTGTAATCATGGTGTTCGTATAATACAAGAAACATACCAGTCCAACTGCTGAAGAAATGTCCTTGCTATACACCTTGGAAGTTCTTTGTACACATCTGAACTTTATATATGCAAATGTTACATCTTTTACTACTGCTTCCTAAATCTGCCATTCCGTGTCAGTATTCCTTACATTTGGTATGACAAGTTCCTCACTACCTTATGCAGATATCAAGGTATCTATCATCATATAGAAGATTCTAGAGCTGACATCTAACACCTTTTTTGAGATACTTCTCCTATGCAACACTGTCTGCTGCAATATTTTTTGCTACATTCTGCCCATGAGTATCTGGATTTTTGTTTGGTTGGTTTTGTTGGGGTTTGTTTGTTTGTTTTTTGGTGGGTTTTTTTTGTTTGGTTGGTTGGTTGGTTGGGGTTTTTTTGTGAAAGGAATGCATTTCACCTTTAGAAAAGCAGGTTCACTAGCTGGATTCTATGCATCAAAACAAACTAGGAACTGTAACGCTACCACAAACTCTTGATGATCATTTTACAAACATTGGTTTGCGTCATGCTTTTCTACACACAAGATGCAACAAACTACTAGTACATTTTAAAAATGCACCTCATGTTCCATGCACCTACCTCATGAAATTTACTTTGCAAGTCATAAAAACATAAGGCAAGCTAATTGTCTGGTTATGTGTTTTAATATTTTAGAAGATAAATGCTTACAAAAGAATAGTCAATAACGGCAGATGGCAGCCAACGTGAACAGAATCACCCTGGATCACCTGCATGTAACACAGTGGCATAAAAGGCACAAAGAATGGGAAACAGGAGAGACGTGATCCTTCACAGAATGATACTTGTAAAACATTGCTTTTCTGCTTTAAACAGAAAGCATCGGCCTGAATTAGAATCATATGCCTCTGAAAGCAAACATGAGAAAAGAGCTTCCAGGCAAAATAAAACACAGTTGTAAAGTAGACAAAATGAGAGAATAAACTTGCTAAAAATATCTACAGCAAAAAAAAAAAAATGTTTCTTGGTGGCAAGAAAGTTACAGTAAAGCACAGTTTTGATTGTTACAGTTAAAAGGAAAATGAAATAAAGAGACAGGAGTGGGAAAGAACTTGAAACTGTAATCTCATCCTACAGGGGAAAGTGGAGAAGAAAAAAAGAAATGTGCTTCTGAAGCACCCAAGGAATACACCCCTTACAAATAGTAAACTAAGCACGTGCGAATAGCTGTTAAACAAATGGTTTAGTTAAACCTGTAGATCACCTGTTGAAAACTAGAATGACCAATTATGATCCCTGATATTGATGTTCCACTATTACAGGCAGTTATTATCTTCTATCGCTAACAACTAACTATTCCAGTCAAATTCCACCCATAATCCATAATTCCACTAATAACCCATACAAGAAACTCAAAGCCATCCGAACTTGTTTGGAGGTCCAGCACAGGTGCTAGTAGAAGGAAGCAAACGAGAGGTTTACAAACCTAAAAAAAAAAACAAAAAACCCAAAACAAAAAAAAAACAACCAAACAACAAAAATCAACCACCTTGAAAAATGTACTATGCAGAATGCACTGAATCATCTACTGTCTTTCCAAGCACATTATTTGATTGTTCTCCTGACAGAGTAGCCAGTGATGGACCATCTTACATAGTTGATACCCACAGTGAAATGCAGGCACAGAATGTAGTCATCTAAGATAGTCCTAAATTTTGAGATAAAGACCTATGTCAAACGTCTTATTTTGGAAGCATACACAAAATAACTTCTTATTTCAGAGCATAACTGTACCTGTTTCTTTTCATGCATTTCCAAAATCCCAGAAAACAAAGAATGAATGAAAAATAGGGCTATATGACAGAAGATCAAGAGAACTGATCTCCAGCCAAACCAGGCAGTTACAACTCTGTATGTGACATCTGCCAAGCCCTGGAAAATTCCCAACCTAAAGCTGTTCCAAAAATTCAAATAAAGTAATGGTTAATGGCTTAAAAACCATACCATTATATTTTTATGATGCAAAATCAGTTGCCCAAACATGTTCACACTCAAATATACACAAGTATCAGGCACTGATCTCCAAGACGGAGGCCATTTCTATCTCAGCTTTTCTGTTTTTCAGACAGTACACAAACTCATTCCCTGCAACAACGGACAATTAAAGCAATTAAATAGAAATTTACACAAATCAAGTTACCTAGAAAACTAAGGACAGTAAGACAAACCTCACCAATTTATACTAGCTCTGTCTGAAAATACTTTTGCCAGCTGTCAGTTCTGAAGTCAACAGAGATGGGGATCTCCATGCAGCCACTCCAGCTCACAGCCCGGCAGAGGTAGCCAAGCCAGGAGAATGCTGTGGGAAACTGTCAAAGGCTTTACTAAATCTAGGCAGAAAACATCCAGAGTCTTTCCTTCGTCCACTAAGCGGGTCGTATTGTCATAGATGGAGATCAGGTATGTCAAGCAGCACCTGCCTTTCACAAACTCATGCTGACAGGGCCTGGTTAGCTGGTTGTTCTGTATGTGCCATGTGATGGCACTCAAGATGATCTGTTCCATGACCTTCACCAACACCATGTTCAAATCAAAAGGTCTCTAGTTCCCTGGATCTTCCTTCCAGCCCTTCTAGCAGACGGGAGTCACATTTTCTAACCTCCAGTCAACTGGAACCTCCCCAATTAGCCAGGACTGCTGAAAAATGATTCAAAGTGGCTTGATAGTCAAGATAGAAAGTTACAATAAAAAACTCCTTCCTTCTTTCAGCTGAAATTAGGGAAACACTAAAAAAATGAAAGTTCCTTTTCACCCCCAAATTACCCACTTCCAAAGAAAAACACATAACTAATCAAAGATTGCGACAGAAACATAGCTTACAACTGGTAAATAAGATAGGAAGAGCATCCAGATATTCCCCATAAACCCTCTTTAGTCCATTGGCAGTTCCTTGCATTACAATAGTGACCAAATATACCTGAAGTTATTAAATAGAGCACAAATGTACGCAGCTAAACATTGAACAAGTTTCTGCCTGCAAATCTGCAATGGCTACGTTTACAGGAAAGCTATTTGTATAAGGATAGATTTTCAATTTTTTATTTTACAATATGATTTCAAGGCGGACATGGTCTTGGGCAACTTGTTGCACCTCACCCTGCTTAAGCAGGGGCACTGGACTAGATGATCTCTTGTGGTCCCCTTCAACCTCAGTGAGTCTGTGGAGATGCTGAACAGCATTAAAGAGCTATAAAATTATTTTGGATTTTATTTCCACTCTGTATCACACAGAAGGGGTGCGTGTGTGTGTTTGATTTTCAAGAGATAGAGCATGCAAGTGAAAGGATACTCATACATGGAAGCGTCCAAATCAAATCCATGCTGAAACAGAATGACTGTTTTTAACTCAATGCAGATGTCATTTATAAATACCATCTACAACATGCAAAAACTATTTCCTTAAGGCTAGAATCAGAAAAGCAGTCTTCTCTTTCCAATGTTGACTATGGCAAGCCACCTCAGTCACTTCACTTGACCTTTGCAAAGCTAGGCCTTATCCTGAATAAAGGACCTGAAACACAACGAAGCTGAAACCCTCTGACAAATTTCAAAACGCCGCTTATTGAGATATGAGCTTCACCTACACATTTCCAAGTGTTAAAGAGACCGATGAGGAGAAAAGCTGGATAATCAGCTTTGAGAAGCCTGAACAGAATCGCATTTAAAGTTCTTTCAGGAAATTATACTTAAAGCAAGATTCCTACAAAGAAGACACCAATTCAAGTTGCAGAAGTGGTGTGAAGAAAAGAGGACAGGTACTCCTGGCTGCGCAGCCCCCACTGTTTGGCATTCTGACCGCTCCACCGCTGACCACCCCGCAGCTGCCGCAGTGCCGTAGCAGGAACGGTAACTCGGCAGCTCCTGGAACCTCCCGGCACGGTGGTGGGGGACAGGGGCCCGTGGGCCCTGCAGAGGGGGAGGCCCGAGGCCTGACGGGGCGCTCTGGACTGCGAGGCCGGCGGCGCAGGGTCAAGCGGGGGGCAGGCTGGGGGACGGGAACACGGTGAGGAGGGAACGCTTACAGCAACCGCTAACAGCGGCCACCGCCGCCAAACGATGTCGGGGAGGCCGACGGCCGGCCGGCCGGCCGCCCACCGCACCCTCCCGCTTCAGCCCCGCCGCAGCCAGGGCTTTACCTGCCCGCCGAGCCCCCGCCGCCCTCCGGCCCAGCCTGCCGCGCCTGATGATGACCTCATCTCCTCGGCGCCGCCGCGGCCCCGCCCCCCGAGGCCTGTGTTGGGACTGAGGGAGGGTCGCCGGCCCCGGCTCGGGGGAGAAATAAAAGCGTATGTCTCGACATACGAAATCGACATACATTTCGAATCACCTCCCGTGACATTAGTAGGTCATTGGAGGTGATTCTCCCCCTCTGCTCTGCGCTCGTGAGACCCCACCTGGAGCACTGTGTCCAGCTCTGGAGTCCTCAACATAGAAAGGACATCGAACTTGTGACACCCGCTCCATGTATGTCAGAAAGAAATACAAACGCAGTCCTGAGGTATGTGCATTGCTCAGTGCTGAAATGGGTTTCACTCTTTACATTGAGACCACTTGAGCATGCTGTATGTAACCCCTTCCTTTTGCAAGCAAGAATATGAGGAAAGCTGGCAAAGTCCAGTTTTCAGAGCCAGCCACCAACTGTGAACCTCTGGGGCTGCCTGGGCACAGAAGGTGCCCGAGATGCAGCTGCTGGCAGCCTTCCCCCTCCTGCCAGCTGTGTTCCTGTGTGTTACCAGCTGTGTCCGTCACTTCCACAAGAAGCCACAGGAATGCACTGAAATCTTTTGCTGCAGTCTGTGCAATTTTTCCAGACACCACCAATAGTGGAGGGCTCACATTTGCAGTCACTTGAGGTTCAGCTCTCTCCATCACTTGATTCAAAATCCATGCGATACTGTATACAGGAACGGTGCGGACATAAGTGGGAGAACCTGCCAGAAGGATTTATGTAAAACCCTTTGACTCTTTTAGGCTGATAAGCAACTATCTCAGTATTTAGGGGCCATACACACCTGTCTAGAAGGGCACTGATTGAATCTGAATGTAAAGTACCTTAGCATGAAGGTGTGACAAAGTCATCTCCTATGCTCTTATCTACCCTCCAGTTGTTGCATCCGGGAACAAAGATCTCAGAACTGGACTGAGAATATCAGGAAAGGTAGTTTAATTTCAAAATCAAGTTGGTTGCATTCAGAATTAATTTTTTTAAAAAATTCTTTGTCTCAGCTTTCTTTGGCATGTTCACATTTCCCACACTTAGGAACTGGGCTGTGAGCTAGTCAGGCTATTTACTCTCACCAGTCAAGCTACTGACTCCGTGGTTTGGAAGGGAAGAGAGTAAATGTAGTGGAGACAGAATTTCTATTTCAAAACCTTTTAAGAGTGTGGAGATATCAGGGTGATGGGTGAAATATAAAACCTTCTTGTATGAACCTTAATGAGGGAAATACATGTATATTTTTTACCAAAATAAAGCTGTTTCCTATTCAGACTCGAAGTGGCATTTTGGATCAATTATTCATGAAAATCCTTTCATTATCACTCAGAGGACTGTGTCTAAGGAGGCTGAGGGAGTGTGTACCTCATCTCCATTACACCCTACACCTGTCCTGGGCAATCAGCCCATCACCTCAGCACCAGTAAAGAGGAGGAAAACCCCAAAGCACTTAAGAAGCAAAATTCAGCATTGCTTTATAGGACTCGAGAGAGAGTTTTGTTCTAATTTAATATGTGTCTAGTAAATTATAGACTTGAACGGGAGGAGAGTTAATTAATGTTTACCTGAATCTTCTGCATGACACAGGCCAAGGAATTTCAAAACAAAAAGTTACACTGTGTGAAAGTACATAATGTGAAAAACATTTTTTTTTTAAAAGGTGTTCATATTATGTACTAATCACTGGATTCACAAGAGCAATAAGGTGGAACTTTTTTAAAAATAAAAAAGAAATTTACATTGCTACTTCTACAAGACATACTGCTTAACACATAATTCCGTAATATACGCATTGCATGCCTTAAATAACGTGATTCTAACTCTTACTAATAGCTCCAAATATTAAAAGATAATTTGCATCAGTTTATTGATGAATTACAGGTTTTATTCTCATGACTTAGACTCCTATGATGTATTCATAATTTACGAAGAAGTAATAAACACAAACACGTTTATAATGTTATGCATAGAATATGTGTAGAACACAGCATTTAAATTTCAGATGTTGCAAGTTTGGAGATGTTTTATGGAATTACACTAAAATTATATCATCAGTTAAGAAGAACTGTTTGAATTGTAAACCTGACTTACCATCTGCATTGACAATATTAAGTGTCTGAATATTTGGAAGAGAGACAGAAAATTAGAATATCCTTAATAGGCACGCTTTTGGAATAGTATTAAGAATAACACAGGTCATTCAGCCTTTGCTATTAGAATTTAATTCCGTATTGTATGATTTATCAGATTCTTTATTAATTTTTTTTTAATCTTTGAAAACAATACATATAATTGGAATTACAACTGCCTGGCTCATGCTTTGCAGAATTTACAGGGCTTGTGCTTTGTTGCCTGTCGTAGGCGTGGCGACCTGGTTCAGGAACTGCATGGCGACCACCCCCAGGCCGCTCGCTCCGTCACCTCGCAGACACCAACGTGGTGGACGGCGAAATGGCGTTTATTGACACGTGAAACAGCCTTATATGGCTTGGGTTTGCGACATCACTTCCTTCTGCTTACGTCACGAACTGAACGCTATTGGCTATCAGGAGAGGGGCCCTACCTTTCCTTACAGCACGACATCTTCCGGCCGCCAGGTCCTAACTACCCAGAGTGCTTCTTTGATCTCAGTTTCTGTGGCTAAGTTTGATAAGGCAGACAAACACCTGGATCTCTGTCCCAAAACTAATTTGCAATTCAGAGCCTGTTTGATATTCACAGTTGATAAGAGACTGTCAATCATATGTAAGTGTAGGATGGTGATAAGTTGGAAGCTGAAAATTTTGGCAGGAAAATAGTGACCATAATGACTCTCTGAAACCTGCACATTAAGAGTGAAAGAATTCTGTGTGTCATCTCATTTACTCTGCAGATGAAATGTGTTTGCCACCAATACAATATGATAATGGTTGCAAAGATACCTAGAAGCATCACCAAAGAAATGTATTTCTTTGAATATTTTTATAAGAAAAAAGTTCTTTAGTCATGGAACTCATGGTAACATTACGCTTACAAGTGTCTGAAGGGTGTGTTGAAGGAGGATGGAGCCAGACTCTTCAGTGGTTCCCAGTGACAGCAGGAGGGGCAACAGGCACAAAGTGGAATATGGGAAGTTCCATTTGAATATGAGGAAAAAATTCTTTACGGTGAGGGTGAGAGAGCCCTGAAACAGGCTGCCCAGGGAGGGTGTGGAGTCCCCTTCTCTGGAGACCTTCAAGCCCCACCTGGGTACAGTCCTGAGTGGTGTGCTCCAGGCAATCCTGGTTTAGCAGGACTAGGTGATCTCTAGAGGTCCCTTTCAACTCTGACAGTTTTGTGATTCTTGAGACTACTGTGGTGTATGCATCGGTGAAAAGCATGACTGGGGTATATGTATGATTATGGTGATAGTGTAAGCATGTGAGCTTTCAGCAAACTTACCGAAAGAAAGAAAACTGGAAAGCAGGTGTTATTCGGTAAGTCTGCTGGGCACACAGGCTTTTTTCAGTCTGTGATATTCTTTCAGCAATATTTGACAATGTACCTTTTTGATAGAGGACCTGGTTAACTCACTTCTCAAGGACGGTAGATATTTCTCATCAGACTTCATTGGTCGTGTAGAGTGGGGACCAGTTTTATAGATGGTAGATAAAAACCCCGGGGTTTTTGAATCAGTGAGTAGTCCCAGTGACAGAATTTTGGCTTACGAAATGTTTTCAGTCATTCCTACAAGCTCTGTTTCAAGGATTCAGTCAACAAAGTAGGCTACACAAGCATATTTTGTAGGGGATCTGGGTTGCTTTGAGAAATCCCTGGAATGCCTCTGCTTACTTTTAAGCAAACTAATGCAGTCATATTTGAATAAGATGGAGGAGGTGCAGCTATGTGTAAGGGCTTTTTTAGCTTTCTTATGATCTGAATACCTGTGAAAATGATCCTTGACGATTGCATATTTTTCGTAGGCATACTACTTAGCAGACAGGGTGTTTCACTTGGCAGCTCTCATAAGAGAACTTAATGCTTGTGGAGATGATTTGGGTGAGGAGATGCTGGGAAAATAGACTTATCCTCTGTGGATAGTAGTTTGTTGCTGCCAGTTTTTGCTGTTGCATCCTGATGGAATCAAAATTTCAACGTAAGAGATGACTTAGCTCACTATAGGGCAATGATGGGTTGTTTATTTAAAGTTTGGCAGTAGGAAATGACACAGACTATATTTCTGGATCACAGCCAAAAATGTAGTTGAATATGTTCAGCTTTGCAGCCATGATCAATAGCAACTTGTGAAAAGCTTTCAGTGGGAAAGAGGGGGGCTGTTTTTGCATATGTATTTTCCATGGGGATGTTAAATCTTTGAGAAAATGAAACTTGGTAAAGTCCTTGAGTTTTTGACCATGTGTTCACAGCACAATACGCTGCACAGGGTTACGGATGCTGAGCTTGCCATATACTCCAGGCTGTATAGAAAGGCAGAGATGTTTGGTCACGTGTCTTTGTATCTTGAGTATCTTTGCAGAGTATCATGTGGAATCAACATACTGATAAGGGAAGTCAGGCAGAGTTTCAGGATGCAAACTCAAAACATTGAACCTGAAGACACTTACCCAGGTGCTGCTTAAATCCCAGCGTCCCTTTGCAGTCTTACTTGAAAGCTCCTGGCCCTGTGCCTGCTTACAAGCAGGATATTTGCTTTGTAAGATGGAGTCCTTGGTTCCCTCTTTCATTCNCGTTAGACACTCACTGGGTAAAATACAGGACTAAGGACAAAAGCGCACAGCCATCCAAGTAAAAGCTTACACTGATACTGTGTGCATTACCTCAAAGTTTATAGCACTGTTTCCTTTGTAGGTAACCATAACAAATGTTAACATGATGCAAATCTACCCTGATATAAAAGTCAGGACAAGCATTTTGACTTGAAGCTGGCAAAGAAATCAAGTAGTTTTAATTTTATTAAACTGAGCTGCCCCAGGATCTAGAAAATAAATCTAATAAAAAGGCATAAGGCACAGAAGGTAAGAAGGTAAGAATATAAATAAAAAACACAATGGAGCAAAGCAATGCTGATAATTTAATTTATTGAGGACCACTGTGTATGTCACTCAGGATTTAATTTTCACTTACTAATCATAAATTCACTGTCATTGCCTCTGTCTCTCTCATTATTATATCATAATATCTGCTAAATTAATTTCCTATCCTTCTCTATTTTAAAGTGAATCTCTGTCTATAGAAGCCATGTTTATATTACACAGACAAACAGCTCCTACCTCTTTTTAATATGTATCATGTATATTTATAGTATATATAATCAAGTAAAACTTAAAACTTACAAATCCTAAAATAACTCAAGCGGTTCTTAAACTATTAGAACCGTACAGTAAAGGTCACGCTAACTAATCATGAGCTAACTAACTAATTTAGAAGACTACCGCTGAGAGAGCAAATTGCCTTAATTTGTAATGCTTAATTCAGCGCTAACTTGAATGACAATCTGTACATAACTACAGGCAGTACTGTGTCCCAGGTACATATGAGTTGCTACAGATCCTATGCTAGTTGCCACAAATAGGCAATAGCTGTCATGGCAACTCTGTAAGTTCTAATGTATTATTAAATGTTTATATTGCAGTGGCATACAGAATCTCAGACAATGGAAATTCACTGCCTTTCCAGTTGTCTCTGGATGTTTACCTTCCAAGGGGACAGAAGGCACACAAACGCTGTGTGAATATAATGCCAGTACTTAACTAATTTTTAGTTGCTGTAAGAGTAAAGATACAAAGAAAGAGATGAAAATAAAATACATTTTGCACTAAAGCAGTATTATTGTACTGCAGGTATTGAAGAAGATAAGAGGGCAGATCTTTAAAATCAGGTTTAGCTTATGCAAAGTTTCTACATATTTATTCCAGAAAGATTTATAGTCACTTGGTCATGTCAAAATTAAGTTCTGTTGTAATAAATCTATCGAATCAAATCAGAATCACAGAATTGTCTAGGTTGGAAGGGATCTTTCAGGTCATCCAGTCCAGTCATTAACCTAACACTGACAAAGCCATCACTAAATCATGTTGCTCAGCATCACGTCTGCCTGGCTTTTAAAGACCTCCAAGGATGGTGACTTCACCACTTCCCTAGGCAACCTCTCCCAAAGGCGGAAAATCCTTGTGGTGAAGGAATTTTTCCCAATGTCCGTCCTAAACCTCCTCTAGTGCAACTTGAAGCCATTTCCTCTTTTCCTATCACCTGTGGCTTGGGAGAAGGGACCAACTCCTGCCTCTCTGCAACCTCCTTTCAGGGAGTTGTAGAGAGTGAGAAGGTCCCCCCTCAGCCTCCTTTTCTCCAGGCTGAACACCGCCAGCTTCCTCAGCCACTCCTCACAAGACTTGTGCTCCAGACCCCACACCATCTCCACTGTCCCTTCTCTGGACATGCTCCAGCACCTCAGTATCTTTCCTGTCATGAGGGGCCCTGAACAGGACACAGGACTCGAGGTGCTGAGTACAGGGTGATGATCTCTGCCCTAATCCTACTCATAAGAGCTGGTCTTGGGACATACTACATGAGCACGGTATGGATCTCAATGGGAAAGGTACACCTGTAGGGTTCAACCTGCTCTACACCACCTTCTGGTGGATGTATTTTAGGGACACACAAATGAACTTGTGAGGAAAATCCAAAGTTACCAGCACCTACTGCTGGGGCTTTGCAGAAACCTGAAGCAAGGCCGATGTAGCTTCTCAGCCTCCTTCAGGAGTGTAAGACTCCCTTACTTGGTCAAAGGCCAAGAAAAAACTTTCTTGTTATGCATTTGGGGTTTTTTTATAGGAAAGAAAAAGTAAAAGCAGACACAGTTTTGTGGAATTTCATTCATAAAGTTCTACTCTGGAAACTTTTATCAAAAAGGGAGTGGAGCTTAAAAGCACTTTTGCAATGGATAGACACCTCTTAATCCTTTACCTGTTATTGTAAATGTAATTGTTAGTTTGCAGGTGGGACCTCTGATTGTTATAATTCAGGGAGAAGATTATGATATTATTTCTCTTAGTTTTTGTTTCTCTGTTTCATGCCATACAGGAACTACCCTTCTAGCTAAGCACATAAGTATTGTTTTTGATCAACTGCGGAAGAGACAGAGCTGAGTTTTGCAAGAGGCCTCTGAACAATGCCAAACTGTCACGTTAAGCATCTGTGCCAGAAAACTGCAGACAAGCATTTCAACAAGAAAACAATTGAATTACTCCTGCAATGGACAAAACTGATGTGAACAAAACTTAGTTAATCATCATTTCTTAACTCTCATGTTTTTTTTTTTTCTTTCAGAATTACCACTGGGAAGGCAAAAGGCATTGGGAGAGAAAATTTAAAATAAGCTATACTCTTGTGGACTAAATGGGTTCCTCGCTGGAGATGAGTAACCTGTTTCTATTTTGCCTAACTGCTTTACTGTAAAAGTGAAAGCAGCATTCATAAAGAGATTCACCATAGCTCTTTAAAATTTTATGACTACTCCTGCAGTCCTTGTTATGCATTCCCAGGATTAACGGTTCAGCTGTGGGGATACTCTTGACATGTCATAATTGACTGTTATAATTGTTTAAGAGTTAAAAAAAAATTGTAATACCATAGCAGATCAGTATGTTTTGCCTAAGCATTGCTTGCATTGTTCTTCATTTTTAAATCCAGTGAAAGATTAAATGTAGAACTGACTGCTCAGTGGATATCCCTAGCAGTCAATCATGCAGTGGCCTTTGGCTTTTCAGTTACTGCAGAGTATGAAGCTTTCTGCTGATGATTTACTGGTTTGACTTTCACTGAATACAGAGAATCAGTATAACATTTGTGGCCACCTGGTCACTAGTTCACTCCAACATCCTGATTCTTACACCGCTACTGTTCATGGTAACCATGAGTCCCCGATTTATGAGGCATTATCATACATCATTTCAAAGCCTGTAGATTTACATAAAACCTTCTTATTTTCCCTTTCATGTCCATGCATAAAAAATCCTGAAATTCCTGTAGGGTGGTAGAACTTAAAATGTGCCATTATTTACCTTAGTTCATGTGTTGATTGTAACTGCCAGATAGCCCTCACTCCACTTGCTCAGTAAAGCACATTTATCTTGACTGTAACTCTAGTCTGTTTCTTCAGAGCAATCAGAGGTTCCAGCAGCCTTCTGCTTTTATTTTGTTACATGCTGAAATTAGCAAGCTGAAAACAGAATTGTAAGTTCCAAAAAAAGAAAAATGTGAAAGCAGTACCCACTCATTTGTCCATGGTTTTATTTGCCTTTCTTCTATAAGAAGCCACCTGCTTACTTTTGTAGGTAAAATGACCTTTCCAGCTTTTTACTCTTAGGGCAGGTGGAGACCTAAGGGGAAGATCAAGCATTCTGTCTTGTTTCCCCAGTTTACAGAGATGTCTGAACAATGGAGTCTCACTTACTAGCAGTGATGCAGAACCAGTAAGAACCCAGCTTGGACAGCAGACTGAGCCTTCAAGGCTGGCAGTGTAGGCAACAAACCAAAAACCATCTGAAACAGAACCCAAAGTAAAAGCTGCATGACAGTGGCAGTTTCTAAGACACTTATCATCTGGGACAAATTTTACAGCAAGTTCTTCACTGACCATACAAAATGACAGTGTGTCAAAGCCAAAGACAGTAGCCTACCAGATTGTTTTGGCAGAGAGGTGGAAGAGAGTATATATATCACACAAGTGCAATTCCTATGGTGATGCACTGAAGCTCATTCAAAAAATTAGTGGGAATCATCCCTGCAGTTACAATGCATGTTTTCCTGCTGTCAAAATTCAGAGACAGAAAACAGAGATTTCCATTTCCAAAACAAGTGTCCAAAATCAGATTTTTAAGTTCATTCTGGGACAGATGTGGCCTGGCATTCAGTGAGAGAAAGATTCCTGATGTTCCACTAAATTATGTTTTGGATTCAAACACTGTCTTTATTTTAAAGAAACATGTTATTTTTCTTCTATTCATGGCTCTTTCTTTTTTACTTAACATCTCTTCAGAGCTCCTTTTTCTTCAGATCATCAAGCAACCAAACCTTTTTCTTTTCCCTGTGGTGATGCTGTGCCGGCATATCAATACTTTGTTATTCAAATTTGGTCTGCCTCTATGAACCATTGCCAGCCTGGTTCCGAGAAGGAAAGGGCAGAAGTGACTGGGGTCTGTGTATCTTAGAGAACACAGGCTGAGGAAGTGTATGTGGTGTTGTGCGGTAACCCTGCATTCTCCTGCCACACCTTTGTCCACCCAGCACCAGTCAGATTTGTAAGAATGTTTTTGTTTTGTCTCCATGAGATCAGCAATGAAGGTCGCATTAAAATTTGAAACACCATAGTTTAAGTTCTCCCTTCAGATTCCCTGATCTGTTTTTCCATTAAACGGAGCTCCTTAATGCCATACATTCTCTAAGTCATTGCAGATAGCAAAGCTTTTATAAAAAGCATTCAAACAAAAGGAGTTCAGTGGGAAGCAAGAATACACTTGTTAAATATTTGTATAATTAATGTAAAATCAGGACACCCAAATTTGCTGACAAGCTGATTTAACTTCCAGTAGAGGATCTAATCTCTACCGACAGGGTATACCTGCAGCAAAATTCATTTATATGAAGCAAAATAACCAGAGCTCATACCCACTCGGAACTTTTGTACTTTTTCAGATGGGTCTTTGTAGATAAGCATTCTCTGGCACTAATGCTAATATTTAAAAGTGAATTACGTGCAAGTTATTAGTTTAAAATGAAGATATTATTAGGTAAAAGCAGTGTGGAACAGCACAGGCTTTCCCCAGTTCTAGAACTACTTGCTTTGGATTGTAAACAAGAGAAGGCTAAATTAGTGAAAGAAAAATTGAGCTAAATGTGAGAACAGTTTTGGGTTTTTTTTAACTTTAGGTATATCATTAAATATTTGCAGAACGGCAAGTTGCCAAAAAAACACTCAGTGGAGTTTTCCATTCCCACTGCAGTCTATAGTTAATTTGTGTAGCTTTTGCCCTTACAGAAGAATGCAGAGGGTCAAGAAATTTATCTGTCACTTAATGCTGTTTTCCTTTTCAGCTTCAAGTGTGATTCACCCAATAATAATACAAAAAAATTCACTCTGTGTTAGTCTGTATGATCTTTAATTTAATTTGGCTAACCTCCCGCTAGCCTACTACACGAACGCCTATAAAGCTGGTCTATGAAGATTCTGTAGCAGACAGTTCTTTGTTCAGGTTTATGCCTTGCTGTCCTTCGTCAGACCTGGGATTTAATGTGACCTACTGGCCTCTGAGGGTGTTGAATTCAGGCCTCTGAAAGATGATGAAATGAGCTGGAGCCACACAGAGGTGCAACCATGTGACACATTCTGCTCAGACGGCTTGGGGGACTCTGACCTCAGGCAGAAGGGAAGAGGAAATGGCTAGGGCCAGTGACCTGTAAACTGCCACGGCAAGTTTACACGCATTCCCTAATGATGTTTACATTCCTTCAGCTAGTTGGTTAGTTCAGTATTTTAAAATATTTTAAAGCCTAATCCGAGCCTCAAACTATTATTGTTTTAAGCTTTGTGTAGACTTCAGAGGAGTGACTCCTTACATTCAGATCATGTTTTCAACCTTTTTTTTCAACTCTCATAACCTTTTTTTTTGTTCCTTTGATAGTCAGTTTCTGCAGCAATGTATAGTTACTGCAAATTCAGATAGTATCTGGAATAAGATAGCCATGTGTTTTAAAAACAGATATGGGCCATGCAAATGGGTAAGAACCCTTCTGGTTCTACTCAAGGAGTGAGACAAGCTGCTGGGAACATACTGCGTGCCCATGCAGTGTGCAGACAGATCTCGGGAGGAGCACCATGTTCAGTCAACAGGCCTGAAGGTTTGTACCACAAACAGTGAAATACCAGCCCACATCCACACCTCGATGTATGAACATCAAAGCTGCCTCCCTCCGTGAAGGAGAGGCTGTGAAATGGGTATGCTCAGCCTCTGAAGTCAGAACTACAGCTGGGGTTAGTGCATGCATAGTCTACTATTGGCCAGAGGGCTGTAGTTACTTTTGACAGTGGCAGGGACTGCTGGGCCAGGTTGCAGTCTGGCGTGGCAGCAGCACTGGTCCAAGTTTCAAGAGACTGGACAGGAATGATCCAGTTAGCTAAGATTAGCTTTGAGCTTTGCAGGGGATGCAGTGCTTAGTTTAGGGGATAGCTGGGGTCACTAGGCAAAGTCTAGGATTTGTAATTGGGCTAATAGGTGACCTAAAAACATTGGTTACAGATTAGTAAACCAAGGACCACTTGATCCTGATGTAGAGGTAGCTACATTTGGATTTCTGCTTGGCAGCAGCCATTGGATGCCTGAGACTATGATTAATATTTGGGTTTGGATTTGGCCTTGCAAGAAGCTGGATTGAAGGCTGAGTGGGTCATTACTCTGTGATAAGACTTTCCACATGGTTAGTGGGTCAAGGGGCTTCAAGTCATTACTGGGCTATGATTAAACTTGAGATTAGGTTTGAGAATAGGGTTTGTCAAGAAGGCTGACAAACTAAATAGGAACAGAAATAGCCACTGGGGCAAAGAAAGAGCAGGCTAAATTTAAATTTTAATCTAAATTTGGGGCCTAAGGGGAACGATTAACTATGAATAGTGCTGGGTCTGGAAGGAGGTCCCGAGACTAATGTAAGACTGATGATAACAGGGCCCAGATGGCAATCCTTTATGCTCCTGTATAAAGGGATCACTTAACACTGCACAAGTATCAGATTTGCATTTTGAGCCAAAGAAGTACGGTATGATCTAGGCAATGCAGAAGCTATTGGCTGGGCTAAGCATTGGGCTAGGATTTGGTGATCTCTGCAGCCTTCAAGATACTTTCAGATCCAGGATCCAAGAAGCTTCAGATAAATGCTGATAAACTGGAGTTACTCCTAGAAAGTGAAGGGCTGCTTGTGTAGCCTTACTTGAGTAGCCTTTGTGGTTGAAAAGCCTTAGGACTGTTAAAATCTGAAATGGGAGTAGTGTAATGTGTCATACCAGTTCTAACCATTCAGCTAGGCTTATATGGCAGGACCAAACCAGTTCCCCATGCAATGCTGTGGCAGATGCTAGCCAGTGTCTCACAGCTAGTTTTAGATGTGGGGCTTGCAGGAGTCAGTGTGTAATGTTAACACAAGAGTTAGACTGAGTTGAAGAAGGGCTGGGAACTCATAGACTTCCACCCTGACTGAAAAATCCACCTACAATTTTTGTGGGTCAACTAGGATTTGACCCCAGGGAGAAATTTCCTATGGGAAGTTCTTTCTCATGACAAAAGATCGAAAGACCAGCAGGGACTTCTTAAATGAACATAATAATTTCTGATTTTCAGGAAGTCAAACTAAGAATATCTGAGCAGTTTATCAGAAACCATATCTTTGATTCCAATTACCCTGGTATTACTAATGTTATAATATAGTGTAATTAGATAACTTATGAATAAATATGAGTGTTCTTGAGTTTTGGAGCTGAATATTTTATTATATTAAAATGCTATTTAGAGATTAGGAAAAGTACAATACTCATACATGGTTGCAAAATATGTTTCAAAAGACACCAATAGCATTGGAGAAACTAATTTCTGCCATGAGATTCTAAGTTATTGTAAACATCTGCTTTCACAAGGCAGCACTGATTCCCATTCTACAGTGCTGGCATAACATTTTTCTTCCTTTTCTCTTTTCTTTCTTTTCTGTCTTGTTTGCCTGTCCTCATCCCTTCTGGTTTCTGTTTTCCAATCTCAGTATCTATTTTTATTTCATCTCATTCTTTTGTTGCTAAAAGCACTTCCCCATTAAATTTCAATTTGAACCATTCCCCAAAATGCCATTAAAGAACACTTGCATGGTACTGTTATAATGCATAAATGCCTTGTAAACAAGCAGCCACAAGCTCTACATCTTTTTGTCCCTCAAAACCTATACAGTTTGCTGCTGGGTAAGATCCCAGGACCTTATTAGTCTTTAGGTGTTAATCTTGCAATAAAGACTGTTCAGTTTAAATCCTGTTATGAACACATTTTGCTTGCAGCCATCCTCATATGTAAAGCTGGTTAAAAGAATGATGCAAGTTCCTGTCCTTTGAAATGGGGAGGCACGTCATACCCTGTGCAAATCAGAACAGAAGCATCCTTTCGGTCATATACAGGGCAATGGATATCAGACCTCACAGCTTTTGTCTGTAGAGCAGTGGTCTCCAAACTGGGGTTCCTGTACCCCAGGGGATACACAAGACCATCCACTCAGGTGCAGGAGGAAAGTGGGGGTTTTTTGGTTTTTTTTT
>VXBW01004369.1:0-40235 GCA_013400375.1 Thinocorus orbignyianus
AGGAGTGGGGCGCATTCGTGAAGGCTCATGGCGACCCACGGCCCCGGGGCGAGCGCCAGCCGGGATGGGGGAACTCCTGACACCCAGCCCTCTGCGGCCAAACGTGAATTTTAGAGGTGAGAAAATTAATTATAAGTAAATCAGGAGGCACAAAGACGCCCGAAACAGGAGTAAATGAACGATTGTGCGGCAGCGCGTCTGAATAGCAGAAGTGCTGCCTTAGTAGGTTTTGCACTCCTGTAAAACATCATTTTTCGGCGTTTTCTACAAGAATGCTGTAAACTCCCCTAATTGTTTAATTTCTCTTTGATATAGATAGATGAAAGGGCTGCCTGCCCCACTGAAACCCTGTAAGCGCTTTTCCATGGCAAGTACCCATTATGCAAAATGAGCTTCGCTGCCATGTGACTGGCGAAAATAAATTATGCATGGCTGGAGCGTCTAAAAGCTTCCTAGTGGATGGCATTGGGTTACATCAGAGCTCAGCTTCTCAGAAACTCCCATGGCTTCCTCATGTTAATTAGCTGCTGGAAGCCCGCGTGTGACACAGACAGGCTGGTGTGCTTTGCCATGGCAAGGTGACCAAAGCCATCGTGTCACAGGACAGCAATATTAAAGTCAGAGGGGACAGGGGACGAGGAAAAGAGAGTTTTCGGTGGAAGGTTACTGGTTTTCTAGTCCCTCAATGTAGCTTGCTTTTGAGGAGCAGTGCACACAGATGTCATGTATAATACATGCTGCTTTTAATCTGTAAAGCTTCGTGCTGTGTTGAGAACCCCATGGGAAGATGCTATTCACTCACAGGGCCCCGAACCAAAGCCTTGAAAATTATGTCTGCCCAAAACATAGGTTAGTATACATGTTGCAACTAGTACAATCTGTCATCAATAAATGTACTTAATAACCTACTGTGAAAGCTTCCCCCAGTTACAGTTCCTAGTTATTGTCTGATTTTGCATCTCCATAGTCTACTGACCTTCTCTGTGGGACATTCAGCTTGCACGGCAAATACTCCTGCAAATACTGCAGAGCGAAAGCCTATTTGAGTTACTTTAAACTGGCTGTCATAAGAAGCAGCAGCAGTCGTGTTGCTGCAACCATAAGATCCGTGCAGTTTTGCCATGTAAGGTCCTCACAGAGCTTCTGAGACAGTTTTTCCAGTAGCTGCTGAAGACTGTGCTGTCCCTACAAGACTACAGCCGTGCCCATACCTGGCACACTCACTGCTGCTTCAGGTGTGGCTGCCCACCTTCCACTTCATGTACACAAGGAAGAGGAAACATCATCTCCAGTTTTCAACAACTGGCTTGCTTACACGTTTGCATGTGCAAACCAGTCTTGGTCATAGTTCTCAAGGTTCATGGCCAACAACTGGCTTTCTGCACCTATCTATCTGAACCTCCACAAAGTTCCCTAAGCCCAAAGATGCCTTAGCAGGAAAAGACAACATTTACAGCTTATCTGGAACTGAAAGGTGCTAAGTGGATTATCTCTGTGATGGCAGACTGAAAGCAAGGGGAGTCACGCAGATCAGAATGTTCCTGGGCAACATCTACCACTCAGAAAAGTTTTGATGAGAGGAAACAAATGCTGCACAAAGAAACTGTCCAGTGACTGTCAGTGGCTTGAGAGATATAAAGTAGGTCACAGTATTTATCTTGCCCAATTTCCAGATGACAATAACAAGATAGACAGAACTATGTGCTGTTCAGATCTTGACACTCCTATTATTTGATTAGGGTTTTTCCAGTTTTTGAGAAAATGTCTCTTCAACCTTTCTAATAAATCCAATACTTTGGCAGCGTGGAGGAGAGAAGGGGGATTTTGATTTGAAATACCAGGCTGCTAGTAGAAGTTGATTGAAAACCTGGAATCTGCTTCTTCACTTTAATCCAGTCAGATAGGACCGTGCGGATGCACGCTAGGTCAAGCTGTAGTAAGTCTTTATTCTTGCATAAACTGAAAGTTGTAAAGCTGTTTATTGCTGTCATGGACATCCTCCCTCCATAAAATGAAAGTGTATTTAATGAACATGCACTTTGACTGAACAAAACTTTGACCTAACATTAGGAGTACGGTTTAACTGATTAAAAGGCATGCTAAAGAAACTCCTCTGACTTTTCATTCATAACTAGGACAAATTTAAATCAAATTTTGAGGTAATGGGAAACTTCAAAATGTTGCAATGAGTGTCTTTAGTACAAAATTCCCTTGTCAGATTTCTCCCTCCTCTCACCTCCACTGTATTCAAGAGGAGATTTGGATACCTTGTGAATTATTCTTTGCTGTAGAGGTAAATGGACCATGTAGGAGCTATTGCTGGGAACAGCTATCTTGTTAAGGAACAGTAAAGTGCTAACATCTCTCAAATACTCAAAATGTTTAAAATAAGCCCTTTATAAGATTTTTTTAAGCACTTAAGCTAAAGTATATATAAAGCAGTAATGAAAGAAGTGCTTCCACCACTACCAGCAGCAGTGAAAATATGTGACTATACTAGAGTTGAAAAGGACTCTGTGGTGTTTATTTCATTTGTTCTCCAGTAGAAAGAAATGAGTAAAAGAGGTTGAGAAGTAAAAACAAAAAATCAATTCCCTCGCTGCCACCCACCAAACCAAGACCCTGAGCAATATACTATCAAATTTTCAATATGAAAAGTTAAAACAATTTGATCAATGTTGGAGTAAGAGTCCTGGTGGACAAAGGTAAATATCCTGCTTTGAGAAATCAACTAATACCTTCTTTTTTTTTTTACTTTCTTTTTTTTTCTTTCTTTAATCTCTAGTAGTTGACATATCAGGGACGAAATGACATCTGTGCAAAGGTTTACTACTTTTTCCTTCCTTTGAGGTCTGAATAATGCCAACAACCAGGCATTACCTCAATCTGATCTGTTAACTGCAAAGGGAGATCTTCGGCATTACAGCTATCTTTCAAACTTTAGTTCAGAATAAATCAACTTGACAGAATTCAGAAAGCACAAAAGATTGTATCTGATGGCATCATGACATTTGGAGCAGCAGCAAAACCAATACAGCATTGCAAATGCCTCCTTGAATATAACGCATTGATGTTGTAGAAAACTCTAAGTTATAGAATAACACATTTTAGAATAACCCTGTTATACTTTGTGCACTTCCCAAGCCACATACTACGACAAGAGGAAGAGGAAGGTTCCCCTCCTCAGCACCTGTGGCTAATAAACTCTTCTGTGTATGAAAATCCAGTTCAGCAAAGTATGTCAGCGTGTGTGTAAGACAGCTTCATTTTGGCGAAGTGTTAAAGAATGTGCTTAACTTTAAATATGTTCTTAGCTGAATTGTGTTCCTGAGTGGGGATTGATGGCTGAATTAAGGCATTAAACATTAATGACAGAGCTGAGAACACGAAATAGTATGTAAATTGGAATGTGTTGGGACTAGAATGAATTGATTCAAACAATGAAATCATTGCATGATTAAGATCTCTTGAAAGATGTGAAACCATTAGAAAGACTTGGGGTCTGGGGACTTGAGATGGGGGACAATCACTGACAATCACCCCCGTCCTTACATCATCTCAAAAATCCACGGTTCTGGAGTGTCCAGTGGGGAGAATGAGTGGAGCTCTCTTTCACACAGTAACCACAACACTTAGGTCTCTGTTGGTACAATATTAACCCTAGATATTTCCCAGAGCAGTGTTGGCTACTGATCTCCTTTTGACTAGGAAGAAGGAGAGCACCATGACAACATTTCCAGGTGTCTCCATGTTCTTTGGCTGCTTTTGGTCCTGCCATGGGTGGTAGCAGGGTCTATCTGAGCAGGTCTGTCCCTCTGGTCCTGAGGGAGTCTGGTGTGAGCTCTTCCCATAGGGCTCTGCCAGTCACCCTTTGTGCTCCCTGTGTACGCAGTGCTTCAGTGGAGCTGAGGACTGTGGTTTCCACCATGTGCTGATGACACCTGCTCTTCATATTTCTCCCTCTTTAGACCCACTCAGGGCAGCCAAACAATTTACACAGTGACTCACAAAGATGGCAAAATGGATAAAAGCCTATCTGTCCAGAAGTGGCTGAGGTAATGCTTGCAGGAGAAAGCAACTGCTTCATTTCTGCTTGGCAGAGGATGCTGTGTGTGCTCCTCCAAGTCTAAGTCCTGTTTTATTGTGCTTCCCCCATTCATTCTCTTTGTGCTTTTTGTATTGTTTTCTACATGCTGGATATATACTGAAGTTAACTTTCTGTTTAATAGGACAGTCTGTTATTAATGGCTGTGTTATGAACTCTGAAACAGGGATGCTGGGTTTGCATGTTACAATAATTTGAACAGAAAAAAAGTCATTTTTTTTTTTCTTCACAATAAAAGCAGTGGTGAGTCATACAGAAAAGCTGAATCTATCTCAGAGGCTGGTGAATCAAGCAGCAGTTCTGACATTAGTTCCTGTGCCTGATTTGCAGACCACATGCAAACGACCCTGGACTGTATTTGTGCATCAGAAATGTTTATACAGTGAATCAATTCGTTTTGAAGGAAGGAATGGCATTAAGGGCAGCTTTGAAATATGCTTGAGGTAAAGTCCAGCTACAAAAGTTTTGAAAAAAGAGACAGTATCTCCCTCCTCCAGCAAAATAAATACAGACTTCATGGTGAAAATAGCTACTCTTTCTTCCCCCCCGCTTTTTTTTTTTAATTAAAAATTACAGGTAACAGTATTTCACTTCAATAGTTAGATTAAGCAATAATTTTCTTGAAAGTGTTTGTTGAAAGCTTCAGCATAATAAGTTTGACATAATTAAATGATGATGCAGCTAACAGTTAATCTCCTCTGAGAATGACTTTTATTATAACAAGTGAAAATCCTGCCTCAAGAGTTCTTTGAACAAGGTAAATGTAGTTTTATCTTCCCACCTTTTGAATGTCTTAGACCAAAGTGGCACATCAAAGAAATATTGTGTGCATGTAGTGTCAGAGGTGATATGATTAAAACTGTATACAGTTGTATAACTGTCCTCCAAATTTCATATGTGCAAGCCCTATATTCCTATTATTCTTTTACAAATCTTCCTTTATCCTTCAGACTAGAAAATGTAGCAGGAGATAGCATGATTTATGCATTGCTTACAGTTACATAAATGATATTTTCATTTAATACTTGTATCTGAGACTACCAATGAATTTGAGAGAGAAAAAACACCATAAAAGACTAAATAAGCATTGCCAGATAATCACTGCAGGAATAATGACACCTGAAAGCCCCGGGATCTATCTGAGTTATTCAGATCCACCAGGACCCTGCTTTGAGCAGGGAGATGGACTAGAGAACCTCCAGACATCCCTGGCAACCTAGATTATTCTGTGATTGCTGCATGTCTCTTTCTTAATTGCATCTGAAGCAGCAGTGATTTGGCTATGCTTGGCTTTTGTTCAAATCAGTAGAACATTCATTTATGTTGCTAATGGCAGCATTGCTGTAGCTAGAGCAGTGTAAAGATAGAGCCAAGACAAACTTTATATAGAGAAATAGTGTCTTTCTCTTAGGCCTCTTGATGCAGCTAGAATAGATATAGATACAGATACCATAAGCCCACACGGATTGTGTTGTATTTGAAGCAAGCAGCAAACACCAAGCTGAGTAAAGGTTGGGAACAATTACCCTGGTAGAATGAGAGTATGTCTCTTTTTTCTGATTTAGCAAATGAGATTAGGCTGATATGGATTAGGATGAGAAAATGCTTCCTATATTAATTTATACTCTCTGTTTCCATTGGAATAAACTACAAAAATAACCTTTGTGGAACATTTGATACAATATCCTCCTTTGAGCAGCTTGTGTGTTTACACTCTAACCCTATAGCTTTTTCTGCAGCTCTGCACTGATGCAAAGGACCTTTCTGTGGGGAGGCTGGAGTACGAGCAGCCGTGGTGGGTCTCCGGACAGGTCGACATCCTTGATTTATGGTCCCGATTTGAGATCTTGATCTTGAACAACACTCCATCATTCCTGAGAAGTACAAATACATTCCTTACTGCTAAGCATTCCCCAGGTGGCTTACATAAAACATTTCTACCGCTGCAAACTTCTTACTTGAACCCAGTGCTATTTTTAACATGGGTCTGGTTAGTGCTGGTGGAGTTTTGCATGAGCAAGGACTGGAATGTATTCACTTCAGTGAATACATACCCTAAATATTCATTTGCATCCAAAAGGGAACTTCTATTTAACTCTGGCTGTAATCCTTTCATATTTATTTTCTATGAATATGTGATCATGCGAGCTTTACTGGCGTAATACTTGCCTGTGAGAATTCCCATGTGACTTACTCATGGGAAGCAAACATTTAATTCAAATGCTGGGTCACCAAAAGGCGGTTCAGAATCTTCTATTGACTTTGTTTTGATTACTTATTCAAATTAAATGTTACAATCCCTGCAGATAAACCAAAGCAAATATTGGCAATATTACAGTTAGTGGGACAATTAACATTCACGGTCTACTTGCTAATTTAAAAAAATGTATCAGTATAGATTAAAAAATGTATGGGGCATAAATTAACATTACTTGATTTATTGCAGAAGATATATTCCCAGTTAAAAATTCAATCATCCCGATTACAAAATTCATAAATGAGATGACCTGCAGACCTGCAGTTATTCACTGAAGTAATTCATTCACAATTTTATAACAAGCACATTTCAGATATGAACGGAAGATCTACAAGTGATTCGAGGTAAAAATTGCCAAAGAAAATCCCGAGGCAAGATCGGCGCATGTGAGTTACAGATGCAGGATGTGGTTGCTTAGTTACTAAGCAGCAGTTCACCTGGGGAGCGCAGTGCCTCTGCATTTCAGAATATGGAGATGGGTTTTGCCCTTTGCTTTTGAATGAAATTACTGGTGAATGTTAAAACCTAAAATGTGGAACCAGGTAATTTTAATGAACAGCCGCACTGCTCAGGCAGCTTCATTGCAACTGCAGCCAGTGGTAGCGTGACCATCCTTCCAGCATGGAATGTAGAATCATGGGAATAATAATAGAAAAAACTTCATTTTGAGTGACATTTTAGAAAATGTACCTCGTATATTTTTCTCTCAAATACACTCCCGTCCTCAAATAGACACTTCACGGGGCTTTATTATCTGTATAGTATTTAACAAGTTACTGCAATTTGCCGAGGTTTGTTTACAAAAGAAAGTATACTTTCTACAGCTGCTTTTGAGTTTAGACCAGGCTTAGTATCATCCAGAAGCAGTGAAAATGAGAAAAAGCTAGGATGTGAGAATGGTACTTCAGATTATTCTTAATAAAATACTTTCTGGGAATGTGAGATGGTTCTTCAGAATTTCTCAGTCTACAGTATTTCTTAGGCAAGCAACAAAGCTTCAGGCTTTCAAGACATTTCAAACCCACAATAATGTTTACTGTTTGCCCAAAAGGCGACCTTTTTCTATTGATAAAATAACTGAATCATGTTTGGTGAAATAAAATTGTGGAGGATGTTGAAATCTGTCTGGAAATTTCTGACCTCCGTTAAGGGTTCTCCTGTGCAACTCCTATAAATGGTGGGCTTACCTACACCAGTTGAGACACTGAAACAAAGCACACAGGAGCCATTGACAGAACTTTGTAGTATTCTTCCTCATACATTATCTCCTCAGCTGAGTTATAAGTGTGCAAGCAACAGCCAGAATGATGTCATATTTTAACAGGCAAAAACCGAAGCCACATCTAGAGCTTTGATTCAAGTTGAGCAATTTAGCAGTCTTAGAACTACATAAAAAGATAAGTTGTTTTTTAATTTTATGATTAATTTTTTTTTTAAATGCTAACTTTCTTTGGGCCAATTTCTACTTTGAGAATGTGATTTAATCAAGAGTTATACTGTGCTTAGCGTTGCCCTGCACAGGTTTGATTGATTGATTCAGGTTTCTTCTCGCTCATGCAACAAATGAATGCAGTAAGACATGACTCTTAAATTAAAGAGTGGATTATCACCTTCAGGGAGAAATGAAAGGAATTGGGAAGAACTTCAAATAAGGGATGGATGAACACACTAATGACAGAAGGGTTAGTATTCACCGTCTGCTAGTTTAAAAGAAAGGAAGATCATTTGGGCATGTATATGACAAAGTTTTTTCAGTCTCCCAAACCCCAATTTGTTAACTATTAGTGCATGCTAAAAACCCTTAGCCCTTTGATAAAAGGTTGGGAAATAAGCTGTGCATGGTTAAGTATGAAGTAATTTTTCATTATTAATAGTATTATTATTAAATGTGGTATTTTACCCTGTCTGTTTTTGTTGGGTTGGTAGCTGCTCATGTTCTGCCAGTTAATCCTGTTCTTTTGTGCACTTTAATTACAAAACACCTAATACTGTGGATGACTGCTTCTAATAAATTAAAAATATCTGGATAAATAGAGAGGTGGTGTTGTCTATTAGGCGCAATATCCAGGTTTGGTTAAAAATAGCAAAATCTGCTCGAGCTCTTAAAGTAGACTTTTCTGCAGCTTAACACAGATGCAAAAGGTTTGCTCTCAACTCTAGCAGAGAGGCCTGAACCATAAGGACATGGGAAGTTTTGTTCAAGGGCAGAAATAATCAGCACACACAACATCAGGTTTTGTCTGTTCAGACCTCCTCAGAAGTACTGTTGCTAATTCTACATGTGACATTGAAAAGCATTTTGCAGGTTTGTGAGATTTTTACATTCTCAACTCAGTATGGTTTAACCACAAGATTTGTAGCTCGGAGTAAAACAACTTATTTGTGCATTTCTCCAAAAGCAATGGTTCTTTTGCCTCTGGAGCAGAGAGGATAAAATGCTGTGGCCAGTTTCAGTTCTTGCCTCATCGGTGGTGCTGCTAGTCATGCTGCAAAGCCAACGTAGCTTTTAAGCCCAAGCGCTTACCCTAACTTCTGATAGTCTGAAACAACTGTGACTTGCCATGTTTTTTTAATCAGGCCCTTATAGTTGTCCTTTTGCTAGCACACAGAACTCAGCAACTCTTAGGGAAAAGTTTAGCCAGTGTTTCTGGGTGAGGTCTCAGCAAAATTTGGATTGTTTCATGAATGAGCCCACATGGAAACTGAGCTCTTTGGAAAGCCTCATCATCATTATCTAAGCATGACTTTATCGTTCTACATCAGAGGTCCTGGGGACCTCACCAGGGGGTGAAAGTACTGTGCTGAGGAGAAAAAAGGATCAGGAGAAAATGTACTACAGTAACCCCTTATTAATGAATGAATGCATACTCACACATACTTCAGCTATCTGCTTTGATATCCAAATACAATAGAGCTATAGACTAGCCTCAGAATTTGACCTTCACTATCTTACCGACAGGGCATTTATTGGTCAACTGGTTTCTTTAGTCTTAGGCTGTTTTCCTAATCTGTGCTAAGTAGTGAAGTCTGGTAACCCCTGTTGTGCTGGAAGAGATTGTCCCCATCCAGTAATGATCATGTAAGACTGGCAAATTTGAGCCCTACACATAACAACATTTCCTGCCAGTCCTTCATTAACAAAATCCAAGCTTTAATAAACAGCTTTAGTGATGGTATAATGTTTACTTCTGTCTCTCATGGTCTCCTTTTCAACGGTGGTACCAGAGGGATCTGAAAAAATTCTAGCTCCTCTTGATCATGAAATATTACATTATATTGTGAAGCACAGGTCATACAGCTGAGACCATAATAATCTGTGGACACAACTGCCCTTGGAAAAGACATTTCTGCTGCTCTTCTGCATGTCCCTATCTGCCTTTTATATCACTGTTTATCTTTCATTTTATGAAATGTACCTTTCTGTGTGGTGGTCGTATTCAAAGAGTGTTTGAAGGGAATGACACTTGGCTGCCATTTTGTTTCCTCGAGCCTTTGAAGTTCTAGAATTGCAAAAATTTATGTTTTTTTTTTCACAGAATCATGGGATTGTCAGAGTGGGAAGGGACCTCTAGAGGTCATCTAGTCCAAATCTCCTGCTAAAGCAGAATTGCCCAGAGCACATTACTCAGTGCTGCATCCAGGCAGGTCTTTTTGTCCCTCACATACATATACCTCTCAAATTGGCTGATTTTAGTCACTAGTACAGAGGAATCCCTTCCTAAGAATAGTATCTTCAACTACACTCATGGCTTCAGTTAACATTTGTCTTTCAAGACCATGGAGGAAAAATACACAATACAAACACAAAATTGAGGAACAGGAAGTATTTTTTTTGTTGTTGATATGCTGACCTTTAGTTCTCCACTACATACTGAAAGCCCATCCACCTACAGCGCAAAATACTGCAGCTTTGAGATGGGAAAATTATTACAGCAAACATGAAGCCCTGATGACTCTATGATCATTTCTCAGAACTGTTCCCCTTCAACAGTAGGGATAGTATAAGGATGTATTTGGGGAGTCTTCATAGGACTGGGACAGATATCCAGGGTTTTAGAAAGATAAAAGAGCACTTCTCTTTTAGGCAACAACCTGAAACTGTTTTGACATCCTTGAATGGGTTGTCCTTCCTGTGGCAAACAATTTTCCAGTTGTAAGTGGTTACCATTGCTTGTACCTTTTGGTCACAGCTGCACTGACGTATGCAGGAGCACATGTGAGAAAAAGCTCTGTCACCATAGTTTAACATTGCAAGCATTTGAATATGGATCAGAATATCCGGGATCTAAAACAGAAAAGTTGCTAGCACTTGTGAACAAAGGCAGTTAACACCAGGCTCTTACCTTCTTTTAATCCATGGAGAGGATTAAAGGTTAGCTTTTCATGTGGATAGGGCTGCCATGCACTCACCTACAGGAGATGAGGGATGAGGGGACCTACTTGGCTTGCCAAAATAATTGTTCAACCTTCAAACATTCTCATATCAAGCTCATGAGAGACAATGTGATAATCACAAAGGTTTATAAAGAACAAAATCTAAGCCAGTATGCCTTTTTACTCCAGCAAAGCACCCACTGTGCTCTCTAGTGTGTTTTATTAAGAGAAAAGTTTGGTAGTTATGGGCTTTCCAGCCATGCACTGAATATCATGACAACTGTACCATGATTGACATGCTTTCTCTCCTGTCCCATCCCCAAGGTAAAAGTTACACCTGCAGCACACTGTTTTGTTTTGGCAATTTTTTTGTGCTATTTGTGCACAGTAGAAACTATGAAGCTTAAAACAGAGGTCTTGCACTTGGCAAAAGAGATGCAGATTTGTACTGTTCCTGGTTTCTGGGGGAGTTCGTTCCCTGCAAGATGAGATTTGTCATTATAGGAAGTTCTTTTTCAAATGAGGAGCAAGGATGGTCATCACCGTCTTCACACCGGAACTTTAGGTGAATTTGGGGCCCAGGTCACTGAGTGTTTTGGAAACAAGAGACTTGGGCTGGACTCAGCAACACTAAAAGAGGGTACTTGTCCTAGTCTGTGCTAGGTGGTGAGAAGGAGTGTCGCAGCCTTCTGTGCTTGCTGGAATTTCCTAAGGACTCATGACTTCCTTCTTATATACACGGCAACTGCTTTAGTCTAGACAAGAGTTGATAAACATTTGTATAATAGGGAACAGGTCATCATCTGTCATAACAGGGAGGAGGCATCCTCCTGGAACTGGAAGTGGCAGGGTATGGTAGGAAGTGAGAGCTTGGCATCTGTCAGGAGCCCCTGGAGCTCTTGCGGAAAGTGGACCCAGTGTGCCAGTTGTGGTTTGGTAACTTCAACCAAAGTTTTAGAAAAGTCCCTGGAATTCTTCCCTTCACACAGTAGTGTTATGTCTTTCTGTTGGAGGACTCACTTTTAATTATCTCCATCTGCTCTTCTCAAGACTCAGAAATAAGCTGATGGCAGTGATACCACTGTAGAGACATACAAGTGCAATTCAGTAATATCCACATATGGAGCTGGATAAAGATGTAAAGTGCACTGGCTTTGGGAGGAATGCAAGAAAAAATGGAGGGTTGAATGACGTAAGTATGGTTTCACACCAACATGCAATTGATGCATCTTTCAGGGAACAGCTTACACTATTTTAGTGCAACCAGGACTCTTGCTACTTCCCTAAGTTAGAGTAACAGTATTTCATTGCTCACAGTACCAGCACAGACTCCCAGAAGAGGGGGATGGATGTCTGCTCAAAAGGCACTGATGGAAACCCATTTACCTAAGCCGAGATGGCCAGCCTGTGACTCTTGCAACTAGACTGATTCTGTTCCCATGCTGGGCTGTATCATATGACAGCCTTGAAGGCTGTGCCAGCTTCAAGGCTGCTGAGTAATCAGCTCCTCAGCTGCAGGAGGAATGATGCTAGCTGTGGCTTCTTAGGTTATGCTGACTAAAATCTGAACTGCTGCTGTCCTATGTCTTGACCTGAATCCAGACTGGAACACAGTTAAGATCCAACTTGTATTAGATGAGCCCGTAGATGGCCTCTGACTAATTAATTTGTTCAGGTACAAAAATCTTAATGCTCTGCATTAGCTAGATAGAAAGGATGTACCCAGAGGTGACCACACTACTATGTGCTTAAAGGTCAAAGGCAAAATTTCTTCTCCAATACTGCATTTCCAGCCCTGGTTGTCAGTAATGCCAGTTCTCCTTCCCCCATGGGGAGAAGAGAGAGGGATTAAAGCTTTGCAAAACTACCAGACTTCACCATTGCTTCCAGTGGGGCTGGTGACCTGCAAAGCTGGCCAGAATTGTTCCTGTAGCTCCAGTACCCCAAGGAGCAGGGGAGGAGAAAAACTGGCCCTAAAAAGTGGTTACACAGAGACCAAATCAGTAAGAGCCACACAATACCTGCTACTGTGGAGGGAAAGCAAAATTCAGCAGGCTTATTGTGCCTGGGAGCCATCCTTGAGGAAAAAAAAATGTGTTCAGACTTCATATTGGAGATTTTCAAGCTGGATTTGTCGCTGCATCTATGAAGTAAAGTGGGACTACTTGTCGAAACAGTCCCTCCCCTTTCCCACACATGAGAAATACAATGCAAAAGCAACCAAAACTGATGCAGCATACAGAAAAAATGCATTAGTTAAGCTGTGCTTTCTGAAGGAACCACATGATCACGTGCTTACAGCATGAGGGTGGAATCAAAGGGGTACAATAGTGGTATTGCTACACAGCCATCTTCAAAGAGAGCTTTTTCAGCTGGGATTTCAACCTCAGTCTCTACTGGTTATTTCTTCCCAAAAGGGATGACAACTAGCACAGCACTGCAAGGTGCCGAGTGATCTCCTGTGATGGTTGGATGACATGATTTTTCCTGATAGTTGTCATAAATAACATTTACTACTAAAACACGTGACAAAAACTCTATTACATTTTTTATTCTGTTTTAAAAGAAATGCAGTTCTATAATTCAGGATCAAATCTGGCTAACAAAAATTCTGGAATGGAGCTTTTCTGATAAGAAATTGGAAAAGGAAAAAAAAAAAACAATTTCTTTGTCAAGGGGCTTTACAGATGCCACAATCAAAAGTCAAAATCTTGTGTAAATTGCTGCCTGAATAGACCACGTACTGCAAGTTCTAAAAATAGGCAGTAATTCAATAATTTTATTTTTTTTTAATGTATATTTGGCTGAGACCGAAAAATTTGCCCCTCCACTTCAGCCCTCAGCTACACCGCCACACTTCAGCTCACCTCCTTCTTGGGTGTGCCATCACATTTGTTTACTGTGATCAGTCCTGGTCAGTGAAATGAACCATAAATTTGGAGACTAAGTAGCCCCCAAATGGTGTAAACAATTGAGATAGGGAAGAGGAGAAGGCACTAGCCTGTAAGGAAGGGATAAAAACAAATCCTGTGCACATATATGACATTGCACAATGTCCTAGCCCAGTGCACAGCTAAGGCTGGTGTTTTGTGGAATTAACCCCTCCTATTATATTAATTAATTAGATGGTGACAAGGACCACTCACAGCTGCTGGCCCCAGGTCACCAACACTGCACACTCGTTAAACAGTGCCTGTCCCAGGATGACTAACACTCTTCCAGGGGATTTGGGAGCTAGCACAGCCAAGGTCCGCTTCGCAGTAGATACCCTGCTTTAGATGTAAAAAGAGCTGAATGTAATAGACCTGAGCTGCTCCATCCCAGCTGGCCTTACCAACAGAAAATGGTCCTGGGTGGTGCTCATTTGCCATGATGCCTGCTTACATACTTGTTCACCCACTTATTGCCCATACCGTATGATTTATATAGGCAAAATTATAATCCACTGTCCCTCTGCAAGCTGTCACTGGAGCTTGATCACCTCTGGAGGGGACATGGAGGCCCTCATCAGCCCTAATGGGCTTAAATTCGGTCAGTCTTCAGCATCAGGCTGAATTTGACCCTCAGCCTGAATGCAATCATTCATTCCATTGACTGCAATTGAAATGGAAGCTGCAAAATTACCAGTTCTGGGGATGGAAAAAGATTTTCTGGGCAACATATCTGAATAGTTTTGATATAATACTGTCATCTTTGTTAGTTAGTACTGTTTTGAGCAGTGAAACTGCTTGCTTTGGGTAGAACTCAGAACTTCTCTGCTTTCTTACAAAAAGAAAATTTTGCTGATTTGTATTTTTTCTTCATGCAGGCTGCATTTGTTTGCACACAAGATGTGAGTAATGAAGGAGTCTACAAAATTCAGTTGGTGAAATTCTATTGGAGTTTGCAAGAAACAAAATAAACACAAAAACAGCCCATCAAGTAAAAATGGCTGATTGATGCAAAAGGCAACACAGATGGAGGTAATGGGGTTTCAAAAGAGGAATTAGAGAAGATCTGAACAGAGGCTCATGAATCTGCAGCAATTCAGCTCTGCCAAGAACTGCAGTGGGAAATCCTCATTAAGGGAGATATTTCTGTGCTGTACTCACCCGTGAAAGCTTTGCTAGGGCAACCATGGGGAAAACATGATCTAGTTGTGACGGCAAGACCCAGCAATCAGCACTCTTGAGCCCTGCCAGGCTGCGCTGCTGACTCATGTGGCGGCCTTGAGTTAGTCACTCATTGCCAGATGCTTCGACCTGACCTTGTCAAGGTGCTGCAAACAAGGAAGCAAAACAGACTTACCTTTGGCAACTCTGGCAAACAAGTTTTATCATGTCGTACTTCAGCTTCCCCCTCACCACCAGACGAGCAATGTGGCCAAGGAAGAAGTTCTGGGCCACGCCGGGCCAATTTTTTGGGCTGGGGGGCTGTTGCCCTGGTGTGGCAGAGTCACAAAGGAGTTGTTTGTAGCAGAGGAGAGTGAGGGAGGCTCTGCGTTTGCAAAGGAAACATGAGGGGTGGTAGAAAACTCTTTGTACGTAGGAAGTGGAGAACCTGGTTGGTGGAATGCCCTTTCTATGTAGGCAGAGGAGAAGCCAGTGGCTCAGCAGATCCCGTGGGAAAGACGGTTGAGAAAGAAGGATGCAGAGCCCCAGGAAGGGAGCAACATGAATGCATGAAATTGCCTTGCACTACACCAGCTCAGCTGAATGACTTCTCTCCCTTTAGAGACAGGCTGGCTGGCCTTAAGTTATCCACAAAATGAGAAAAAGATCACTGGTTCTAACAGTGGGCTGATGAACCTGGGAGGGCTGCAAAATTTGGGGATTTTTCTGGTTTATTCCACTAATTTCTCACCAGAGGGCACATCGCGTCCCTACTCTGGGAAGAGCCATCTTTGGTGTTACAGTCTCTCTGTCTTGAGGCAATTGCTGTGACATCTTCTTTATCTGCTGTGGGATCAGATATGAGGAGGCTGACCTATGTTCAAAATAAGATCATCAGGAGTTCCTGGAACATAGGTTGGGGTTTTCCTGAGGCTTTCTCTCTGTAGTGCCTCTCCACAGCACCTTTTGTACCACCACCTCTGACAACACTGGGCTGGACTAACAGAGATTTGACTTAAACCTGACTGGTAAAGCCTAAAAAGAGAGCTGAGACCTGAATGGTGCTTTTTCAGGCCTGCAAGGTCAGGGAAGAAGGAGCTGTAATTGCCCTTCTCCTTGCCTCAGCTTCAGCTCCCCTCATCTCCCAGCGCTGGCTCTGGACCAGACTTCCCTGTTTTATCACAGGTGATAACTTTGCCATTAATCATAGTGCTGCATCCAGTATTTATACATAGAAAATTCAACCTCTATTCCAGATTATTGAAAATGCCTCCTAAGTGCCAGCAGAGGGTTAGTTTTTGGCTTTAGGTGCCCTGATTCCATTACTGGGAACAATCCTTACCTACCCACTGCAGGAGAAGATTTTCTGGGAGGGGCAAATGAGAGGCTAGGCTGGAGAGCTGTAATCTGAGGTTTGGAGTCAGCCCACATCTCATACAGAGCCATATATAAGTGCCATTAAAGTCAGTGCAGGAGCTCCTGCTGCAATAGGAACTTAGATGCAAACATGGGCAACAAGCCATGTCCTGAGCTCCCCCTCAAAGTTCCCCACAGGGTCTGTGAGGGCTGCAAAATACCGGAGGGTTTGAGGTGGGTCTCAGCTCCATTCTTCTGGGCTGAGGAGGGGAAGCCATTGGAAATAAGCCACACACTCCCTGTTTTCTGTTACTATGACCCTTCAGTGACACCCAAAAAGCTTTTGGAGTGATTCATCAAACTGCATTTTACAACACATTAGCTGTGCTAACGGGGCTGCAGGAAGAGGTGACTAGAAATCTTCGTAGGAGGGGGCTAAGACTGGCCACGTACCGCAGGCAACTCAAAACGCTGTGCTGAACTGTTTGTACTAACCCACAGGTCAGGTTTTATTTTAGGAAGTAGGTCTCTACCAGACTGTAGAGCCTCCCCAGCACTCCGGCAGTCGCCCAGGGGAGGTGGTGGATGTCCTCTTTGTGTGAGTTCTCACCCTGACACCATGAAGCGCTCTGTAAGGAGCGAGGCATCATTCAGAGAGGGGAGATACCTCGGTGCAGTTAGTGCCTCTCTCATTCCTGCTCTGTGACTCTGCTGGAAAGCCAGACCAGTGAAATACGTTTGCCAATTTTAATCCCCAGATAGCACAGTGAAAGTCTTACATCCTTTGTGCTGCTTCCAGCTACAGCATTGCTTTGCTAAACATATTAAGTGTTAGAATTTTTGTGCTCTCTTGGTAGGAACAGATAAAAACTTATGCTGGAGCTGGCCCATCAGAGTTAGTGAAATGTTGAAAACTCCCACTCGTCTTTGCACAGATACCTTTCAAAGTATCGCCCAAATACTTTGGAACAAAATTCAAACAACGGTTTGTTTGTGAAATATTTTATTTGATGTTTGCAAAATATTTGATATCTGCCTGCTATTGGATTTGACTCTCGGCTCATGTTGAGTGCTAAGCAACATGTTTCATGACTGCAAGACTAAAGCTTCCCTGCCAAAAAACGGTGATTTGTGCACCACCGGGCTTCTCTTTTGACTTTTCTGCAGGTAATTTAGGTAGCATTTGCAGAATGGCTTCTAATCACCAACAGATAAACCATTACGTTAACCTAGAAGTTGCAGTAAATGAAATTATATGGTTTTATTTGCTGTGCACCTAAATGGTTGATTTGCTCTTTGAAGAGCTGTAAGCTAAATTCCTCTTTCTGAAGCTATTAATGGGCACATTTTCTGTCACAGACGGAGTTGTGTAAGTATTATGTGACAAACTGTCTTGTTAAATTCCTTTGAGCAAATCTTCATTTAGTACCGCACGTGCAAATTCTTCTGGAGCCAGTGGGAGCTCCAGGGTGCATATCTGATAGCTGCATTTTGGCTGTTGGATCAAATAGCCCAGACCATCAGATGACTAAAGGGGACAAGGGGAAAGATGTGGGCAACCGATTGCAGTACTGTAATGAGCTGAGGTGCTGGAAGGATGTAGAGGACTGTGCCTTCCTGGACACATAACCACTTTCCAACAATGAGGAAAGGCGGGGAAAGTGAGGACATTTGAGAAGCCGGGAAAGAGATGTAGCAACTGAAGCCAGTGGGAGAGCATGACTGTACCCACTGTCAGAGTTTCAGTGCACCAAAGCCAGGGTGCCTCACCCCATAATGACACAGCTAAATGGAAAGATTTTGTTTCTTTTGTGTCTCCACCCAGTTAGATAAAGGTACAGCTAACGAAAGCCAGGTCACACCTGTCTACTGGCACCTTTTCCTCTCTCATTATGTGTGTTACCTTCACAGATAGATTTATCTTGGGATGGAGATAAGGGGGGTTCTTTTTGTTTGTTTTTTTGTTGTCTTTTTAATTTTAGAGGAAGTGTTTCATACCTGAAAGGTACAGATTATAGTTGCTTTTACTTTCTTTAGGCTCAACACCGGTGGCAGGATGGGAGCTGCTGAATCTGTTATACTTGATCCACTAGAGAATAATATGTAAATAAAGAGTTGGGGTTGCACAGATTATACACACTCTGACAGTAATCCATTAAAAGCCAGGAAGTAAATCCATAAGTAATTTCATGAAATGAAAAAGATTTCTGGTTTTGTTTTTAATACTTTCACATATCTTTTGGAATACTATGATTTGAAGGAATTTTGATTCACCTCAAAATACTTGTTAATGTGGTGTAAACGCTTCAACATCTAATGTAGCTGGTTCTAGACCTGCATCCTTCATCAGTACCTTCTCTGGGGAAATCCTCCCTATTTCTAACAGACGACCCAAATCAGGATAACAGAATTTGACCTGCAACGAATTACAGATGCAGACATAGTTCATCTGAGAAAGCACAAGTTTCAGTTCCTTGTGGAATTACCTGTCCCGAAGCAAAAATCCTTCTTGAATGTGTTCAGATGATAGAGTATTTTTTTCAACTTCAAGCTTCTAGCAGAATGATAAAAGTCCACATGTTGAAACTTTTAGAGGTGCTTCACGCAATGTTGAGTAAATTACTCCGGAGTGAGTTTGGCTGGGGAGAAGTGACAGTACTTTTATTCATTGCACAAGCACCTCAGTCAGTCTGTCTGCTCAGGTTTCTGGAAACCTCCGTGGTCTGATTCACTGTTTCCTTACTGTTTGTTCTGGGACTGGGAGTAACTATGCAAACATGATGTTGATGCAATATTGGAGGGAGTATCTAGGCTAATCCCTGCATTCAACTTCTGAACATGTTTGTTGAGAGCGAGGAGTTGGATTCCTTACTCTGTCTTCTATCCTACGCCTCCTGTGAAGCTATGGAGCCACACACACAGTTCTACACTTGTTTTCTAACTGCAAACACCACACACAAACCAGCAAAAGAGATAATTTCTAGTACACCATAGCCATGTTCTGACAGTTGACACAAGGACATAGTTAGCACAGGAAATACATTATCACACTCAAAATGTTTTTACAAATTGCCAGTTTCTGAGAAATCAGAAGGTAGTCAAGCTAACACCTTGGTTTTGGTATTGATGGCTAAATGCTTTCAGGGAAGAATCAGAATTTGCTTCCCTCCAGATTTGCTCTAATATGTCTGAAGATTTAGTTGTTTTACCAGGACTCTTCTGGTGACTCATGGTTTCATTGGAGGGCCAGAATAGGAGCCAGGAACATGCTTTTAGAGATCTATGCCACTTTTTAATATGCATTTCAGGCAGCATGCCTCTCAACCAACACTTCTGCGTAGATATCTACAGCTGAACTGGTCCTGTATGTCCCATTTCAGTAACTGTGAGAAACGCCTGACCTGGTTCAGATATCTACCTTGTGAGGAAATGTGGAAAAGTCCACCTGCCTCCATCAACTGTGAAGGGATCCAGGCAATGGGCTCTAACATACAAGTCTGCAATCAGTTTGGCCACGGAACATCCCACCCTTTGCAGCTAAGCAAGAAGCAGGATTTGATACAAGAAGTATCTTATTTACAGTAGCAGAATGTGTGAAAGAATTAAAACCAGCAGGCCTTCTAGACCTGCTTTCCAATTACTGATTCTCCGGGGAGTGTTATGTCATTTTTGGAAACATTTATGAGGGAGGAGGGTTTAATTTTTCCTTTAAGGACTCTAAAGTTTCTAAGAGCAGGGTAGATGGTGGCTGTAAGCCTTTTCAGGGAAGAAAATATAAATTTACGTCCTTTTGCAGACACTGCTGCTTTTTAGCTGCAAAGCTAAAAAATCAGAATGGTTTTCTGTTTAATCTCTCAGCCAGAACTACAAAGATGTGAAAGATTCTCTAGAAAAACACATCCAGCAGATTGTACTTCCTGGCACTGGCTGCGTTATGTCGAATTGTAGGCGGATGTGGTGTTTTGATATTTTAAAGTGTACGTGGCCTGCAGACCAGCAGAACAGAGGTCCATAGGACTTGGGATGCATCTGAGGGTGCTGATGGAGACAGCTACAGCTTTCCACCTTCTTTGAGAGGCTGTGGTCATCAGGGAAGGTCTCCAATGGCTGGGAAAAGGCAAATGTCACATCTGAAGTGTGAGAAAGGATCCAAGGAACTTCAGGCTGATTGGTCTAACCTGGAAAGATTATGACCATATCTTCTGGAAGCTGTGACTGGTCACATGAAGAACAAGTGGGTAGCTGGGAACAGCCAGCATGGGCTTAGCAAGGACAAATCATGCCTGACTACCCTGTCTACCTTCTGTGCTGAGATGACTGGCTGTGTGAGCAAGGGGAGAGGAATGCTCATTAGCAGAGATGTTAAACGGTACTGACCCTTGAGGGAGGCCGCTAGCAACCAGCTGCCAGTGGGACTTTGTACCTCTGACCACAAAACCTTAAGCCCAGCAATCCAGCCAGGTTTCCATCCACCATACAGTCCACTCATCCTTTTCAGCAGCTTGGCTCTAAGGATGCCGTGAGAAGCTACAGTGAAGGCCAAGCTCAAGTCAAGAAGCAACTGGCACAGGTTGCGACAAAGCCAATCTCGATCACATAAAGGAAAATCAAACCTCACCGTGGGGTTGGTTGCCCAGTGAGACTTTGCAACCCCCGTATTTGGAGATGCTCAACAACACAGCTACCCAAGGCCCTGAGCAATCTGATCTGAGAGAGTCCTGTTCCAGTGAAGGGAAGGGCCAGGTGGATGAGAGGCACTCAGACAGGTCCCTTCCAAATTGAATTATTCTATGAGCTATTCTGTGGTGCATGTGTTTATACATAGGTGTGCAGGAGACTTTCAGCACCATCTCTGGTCTTGTGTGGGAGGCTGCTTTGTTCCTTAATGCAAAACAGTCATGTCTAGCTTTCCCCGAGAGGAGACAGCCTTCTGAGAACTGATGTTTTCGTTTCCACTTCTGTTATGGAGATGTCAGCATCACCAAAGCTACCAAAGCTGTGTGCAAGACTAATTACCACCTATGTGAGAAAAGGAATATAAGACTACATTGGAAACTGTCTGGGCAATGGGAAGAGGCCTGTGCTATCGGACAGAGGAAGGGCTCCATGAGAGAGCTGTCAATCTACTGCTTATCTCTCCCAATACACATCTCCATTTTCTATGCGAGTTTGTTGTTTGTTCCCCCTGCCCCCGCTCTAAAACTCAAGATTTTAGAAATCTGTAACAGTATTTCTACATGGCCTTGCCGTGCAGAGGTGGCTAAAGAGAAACAAAAGCAAGGAGCCATGGAGAACAGCAACGAGGGACCTTCTCTATCCTCAGGACAGGAAACGGAATAACCTTTAAGGACTCAGCCAACAGTAAGTATTTTCATGACATCATCAGTGCTTAATCTAAGAAATTTATATTAATATTGCCACAAATCTCAAGATAGAGATAATGCCTGTGAATAGATAGGAAGGCTCCCCATTATAGGACTACATCACTGTATACTTACCGCATCTGTGCTCGTTCTCAATCTTCTTAAAGGTAGATCAGGCAGGGCTCCTTTGACTCATTTTACAGCAAACCCATCTACACCGAGATTCCCTTTGTGGTCAGAGGAGAGATATAGGTATTTCCAGGGTGTAATTTCTCTCTTTTGATAGCATATCTTCAGAATAGATTATACAGCTTCCCAGCAGCACCTGCTTCTTTCTAGCTACGGGAGAGGAAGTGTGGGTGATGGGCTCAAATGCCAGGTAAACAGGATTCAGTGAGGATTCGGCTCACCCTGATTTTAGGGTGTTAGGGTTCTGCATGCACTATAGGAGGTTTTAATTCTCCTGAGCAGCCTCCCACAGGACTAACAGACATGCACCCTGTACTCCCTATGTCTGAGCTCAGATGCTGGCAATGTTGTAGGTGTGCCCAGCCTGTCCCAGCAATGTTGTAGGTGTGCCCAGCCTGTCCCCTTCTGATCCCGAGATGCTCCCTGGACTTCCCACATTGATTTTACACCTACCTCCTTGGCTGCTGCTCCCCTCTGAAGGGCTTGATTCAGTCACATCAGATCAGGTGCCATTTGAAATGATGTCAAGTATCCTGCCAAATCTTGAGCTACTGCTCCAGAAATCTCCCACAGGTCCACCACCAGCTCCATGGGGATGTCACAGCTACCCAAAGGGGTCTGAAACAGTATCAGGTACTGATGGGCAGGCAGCCGGATTGTGCCTCAGGTGTCTAAAGCATAAGAGTCTGCAGTAGAGCAAGGCATCTAAACTCCTGTTCCAGTCAGGAAGTTTCTAGACCATATAGTTAGCAGAGTCTGGAGAGCAGTTTGGCTGACCAGGTGTTGGAGGTTACCTCAGGAGGAGGAGAGTAGCTTTCTAGGCTCCACTGACCATATGGGCTCAGTCTGCCTTGGCTGCTGTGGTGGTTTAGGCTGTATCATCCCACAACAGGGCACTGTAATTTAGGCAGGATAAATACCATGCATGGTGACTAAAAAGAGAAGAAATAAATACATTTATGAGAAAAATATGAAAATGATCACTCTTTGTGTTTAACATTATGATTTTCATCTGAAAAGTATAGAAAGGCAAAGGCTTTGTGGATGTTTAAGGTGCAGTCTCTGTGTCTGTACATGCAATCACATACTCCCAGTATATTATGTTATATTATATACACTCTCACAAAACATATCCTTTGTTTATAGTCATATGGATTTACAAACACTCCCTGGAAGAACAAGGAAACACTCATTGTATACAAGATAGTTTTTGCTTCTGTAAACTATAAATGTGGAAATATAAACAATAATTTTGGATATTTTGCATATGGTTTTCTGCATTTTGTGATTGTATCTCTACAACCAGTAAATGAAAATATTGGTAGTATATAATGATGCTCTCTTTTTGCCCAGTTTCCTCTGCTCAGATCTATGGTACTGTTATACCCTATTCTGTTGCCATAGAAATGATTGATATGTCCAATCACAGCATTCTTGCCATACCCTTGCCTCTACATATTATCTATCTTGTTCTTTAAACCAGACTCTCACTTGTCTTTTTTGATATTTTGGGATATGTTCTGCAGACAAAACCAAAACAAAACCCACAAACAAACAAACAAAAAAACCCCACAAATAAAAACCTGGAAACTTTAGCTTTCAGAAGGCTGAAACTAATTTCGAACACAAAGTTACATATATTAATGTTGTGAATCTCTATTATTTTCCAGTAAGTTTTGTGACATTTGGTGCTTTTATTAACCCCTGATTCTGGTGAGTGATGAGTTTGTGAGAATCTTTAGCACCTTCTCATGTAAAGCAAGCATTTGCATTGTTCAAATCTTCCTAGCCAAGGATCTTGCAAAGTCAAAAGCAGATTAAGTGAACTGCCTTTTGGGGCGCTGATTTTAGGGGCATTAATTATGATTTTTGTAGATTTGGTTATTTCTCTCTTAAAAAAGCAGAGGGAAGAGAAATAACTACTCAAGCTATTTTTTGACGTGACACAATGAGTAGTGGTCAAATTGACCAACTTCATTTTGCTTCATATGCTTCAAAACTTAGTAATGCAGGCTGGCTACTTCCAGACTCGGATGTCCATTCCACAGGAGTTTATCACCCCTGAAGAAATATCCTGGGGCTGCCTGGGCTTCCTTTCCGCCTGGCTTTCCCTTCCTCCCCAGCAGTGCCTGGAGGAAGACAGCACCAGACAGACCTCCCCTTTCCCTGCTTCTGGACAATAAGCCTTATTTTTTTTTATATTCTTTTTTTTCCTTTTTCCCCATTCCATTGCTGAGAGCCCCGTGAATGCCCCTATGCAGTCCCCCATACATCCTCTGTGCTGGAGGAAGGGCTTTCCGTTCATCTAAGGTATTTCCAACACGTGAGTGCTTTCAGCTTGGCAAAAAGGAAACCAATGCAAAGGAAACCACCACAACCCAGATCTTGGGAAAGGGGGCTGCATGGCTTTGCACCCCCTGCTACCTCCTACTGAGATGCTCAGCATTTGGTCCATTCCCCAAAGGATACTCTAGCAACAGGGCAGCCCAGCCAGCAACAAAAAAGGATGTCCCTGCCCATGGCATGGAGGTTGGAACTTGATGATCTTTAAGGTCCCTTCCAATTCTAACCATTCTATGATTCTATGATTTCAGTGCCATTCGGGCAAGGCATGGATGGACCACAAACCTGCCACTAAACCACTTTATCAACCTTTTTTGGGGGTCTCAAAGGCTGATGTAGTGATAGGAAAAGAGGCAATAACTTTAAACTAGAGCAGGGTAGGTTTAGATTAGACATTAGGAAGACGTTTTTTACGATGAGGGTGGTGAGACACTGGAACAGGCTGCCCAGACAGGTGGTGGAGGCCCCAACCCTGGAGACGTTCAAGGTTAGGCTTGACGAAGCTCTGAGCAATCTGATCCAGTCAAAGATGTCCCTGCTTACTGGAGGGGGAGTGGATTAGATAACCCTTAAAGGTCCCTCCCAACCCAACACATTCATATGCGTCTATGATTCTATGTTGCCTGTAACACCGATATCTAGCGAATGCCACTAGGTGGCTCAAGATTGAATTCGCTAAAGGCAACAGCTTTCAGTGGGATGTTCTTGCAGGGGCGGGGGGGAGGAATTTGGGAATTATCCTTGGGCGGTGAGCACCACCCTCATCGCTTTTGTAATTTTCAGATCTTGGTTGCAGATGCTGGAGGAGGGAAAGGGGCATCCCAGCAAACCCTCTGAAATGGGAACAAGCTCATTCTCATTTCTCACGTGAAATAAAACACCGGGAGTTTTCTCTTGATTTATTCCTTGAGAATCGGGACAAGTGATAGCCTGGAGCCTAGTAGTCCTCCCTGGAGTACTAGTCATGCTTTCTTCGCCCCCCCTGCTAAAAGAAAAAGAAAAAAAAAAAGTGGATTATTCTTCTCTTTTAAGCTCTATCAAAGGTAATTGTTACTGTCATTAAGGGCTTATTTTGACCTGAGTTTGCCTTGAGAACACGTTATGGATAAGAGAGGTGTGAGTCCAATGTACTGTGGGAGAGAAGAGCTTCCACAGGCCCAGCACATGACAAAGGTGACTGCTTTTATGCCTGCCACCCTTCTGACCTCTTTGCCAGGGGTGCCCTGTAGGAATTGCTTACTCCCCGTTTCTCACATCCCTTCATACTAAATCTCTGTGTTTTCCTCCTGTTCCTCTTTGTCCTTAATCCAGGATGCTCCTTGCGTTGTCCTTCCCTCTGCGTGCAGGACTTCACACGTTCCGCCATAGCAGCAGCTTTGGCATCCCTTTTCCTCCTCTCCCAGACAGTGCGGGAGGGCACATCCCAGGAGGTCAATGATCCCTCTTCCCTTTCTCTCACCGATATTTGTCTGGACATCGAACCTTGCAGTTTGGTGCACACCTCTTGAGACGGTGGTGGCTGCCCAGTCATCTCCCACCTCTCTCTCCACCCTGAGCTGCCCCAGCTGCCCTTGGGGAGGCCAGGTGGGAAGATGCTGTGGGCAAGAGCTGGGAGTAGGAGGGACACCCGGATGCACAATTCAGCCCTCCCTGCTGGAAAACCTCGCCCTGCTCCCTGCGGAGGCCAGGGCTGAGTTTGTCAGGGTGTCAACACCTCAAAGGCAAGGAGGAGGAGGGGGAAAGAGGAGATAGAGGCATTGTTGAGCAAGAAGGTGCAAGTGGGTGCCATCAGCCAGTTGTTTGAACCATAAACAATCGCAGAGATGCTTGAAGCTGTAGCTATGCTAAACAGTTGGCCCATCCCCCTCCTGTGGTGTTTCCATTCCCATTTCCCTCCCCCACAGTCAACAGGGTTTTGGCCGGCGATACCTTCCCTGACATTTTGGATTTGATTAGAAAGCAACGTATATCCTATGACAACGCAGACAGACGAGCACAGAAACGCTATCAAGTCAAGCGTGTGGTCTCACAAGCCCTGACAGCAAGTCAAATATCCCTCTCCCACCCCCTTATGGGCCTTAAAAATTCCTCATTTAGGGCCCAAGACAGCAAAGGTGTGTAATGCCAAAGTGCTCGCCCAGCTCTGCAGTAGAGCATGGGGAGATTTCATTTGGTTTCTGCACGGCAGCTACTGAAGCTCCCACTAACCATCGACAAATTGGATGCTTGTTTTAAAGTGTAAAAATATACTTCTTCTGAACTTTGCTTTTATTGAGAGAAAAGGGATGAAAAATGAATTCATAAGCCCCACCTAAAGCCTCTTCCCCAGAGTTGGCTCTGCCTCAGCTTCTCTCCCCACAAACACTACCTGCCTCCCCCCCAGAGGGCTCCTCCTGTCTTCCTCATTTTTAGGGTGGAGGCTAATAAGCCTCCCCAGCCCTGGTAAGTCAGGATTAATTAACCTGCAGATCCCTGCAGGCTTCCAACACCTGCTAACTGAGAGAATCCAGCTAGTCTCTCACGGTGATTTTTTTTTGCACACAGAAAGCTTTAACGCCTGGAACAAGGGAAGGTTGCAAAGCTCTGGCTTTGCCTGGCTGCTTTACAATGAAGGAAGGGGGAAAAAAAAAAAAGCAAAAAAGAAAAAATAATATTTGGTAGAATCTGGTTGGGGTTTTTTTTTTATTTATTTTATTTTTTTAATTTAGATCAGTAACCTCTTTTGCATGGGAGGGGCCATCTGCTAGCAAGCAGCTCTGCTTCATGCCATTACCACCCTTCTGAGGCCGGGAGAAGCACTTTTAGCTGAGTTCTGCCTCCCTGATAATGGGCACCCCTCTCTCCTGGCTGGTGGCTGCCATCTGTGGCAAATGTTGTAGAGCATGTAGTCAGTCACCGCAGGATGCAGTTATCTGATGCAACGGCTCTCTAGGGACTGATTTAGGACCACTATAGTAAGGACAGTTGGAGCTAATTGGATTTTTTTTTTCCCCCCCCAACCTGGGTTTCCAGATGTGACAGGGCAGCATTGCTTTATTAACCCAGCCGTATTCATCCGTGCTCCTTGTTACAGAGGAAGGTATTTCTTTTTTTTTTTTTTTATTTTCTCTTGGTGTTGAATCACAGCTTAGTGGGGGTTGTTTCCTGCCAGTTCCTGAACAAGAGCCAAGCGGCCTTCCTCTCCTGCTGGAATTTTACAGCACGGAGCAGTGAGCAGGAGGGGTGCCACCCTGCTGAACGCTGGTATTTTTTATTTCAGTGAACACTTTTCGTTATCTTCACTAGTAACTGACTCATTTCAGTGGACTGGGCAAACCAGAAGAAAAAATTTCCTGGCAGTGTTCTTCAATGACTCATTCAGGTGGATAAAGCTTTCACAAATGTCCCCTCATAGCTCACAGGACACTGGCAAATAGCTTGTGTGCAGAAGAATTAAGACGGTGTTCCGCTGGCTCCCTTCCCACTAGAGCCTTGGCCACTCTGCCTGTGAATTGCCACCACCCAGCTCTGCCCTACCCAGGTGCTCAGCTCTGTCTTGGTGCCAGCTTTGGTGCTTTCTGGGTCCTCCCCGCAGCCATTTCATCACCCTAACCAGATGAAAACAACCGGCTCTTTTCTGCTCGTGCTTTGGCCCAACACCTGCAGGGCCACGGAGGAGGAGATGGGTCCACCTGCTTGGGAAGATGTTAGATCACTGTGGAGTGGCAGCCCTGGTTCATCTGCCAGCGTCACTCACAGCCATGTGTTCTTTTTCACAGCACCTTTGTGAGAGACATGAGAAATAAAGGCCCAAGGAGGGGATGAAATGACCTGCTGAAGGTCACAATGCAATAAACCTAGCTTCTCTTGCAAGTTTTGCTACAGGGGTGTACCAAAACATATATATATATAAAAATTACTTGTATGCTCTTTGTTTAGGTGATCCTCAGCTTTAGATAACGGACAGCTTGCCCCCTATGCACTGTGATCCACTCACAGGGCAAAGGAGCTGTTTCAGAGAGCAGAAATTCTTTTCTGTCCTGGCCATTGAACCTTAGTATTCTGCAGTTTTCCCCTCAGGATCTCCATGACAATAAGTGCTCCATCTTTATCTGTCCTGAAGATCTTTTAAGAGAGGCTGAAGACTTGCTAGAACCATGCACAGTATCACTTGAAAGCCAGAATGGAGAACAGCCTCCAGATCAGCATGGTCAATCTGTGTTCTTCACAGACCAGGCAAGGGTGGTGAGGGCCCCTTGCAACCCAAGTGCCTCCAGCAGGAAGCTATGCTTGAAAGGACTCTCCAGCCACCTGCACACAACCATGGCAGGGGCCTTGATAAATGTGGCTCTACTCTCAGCTAAGAAGAACTACAGACAGTGACATCTGTGTAAATGTCAGAGGCTTCATGCTCTTGGAGACCCTATACCTGTGGACACACCTGCTTGTGCCTGGTCTCTTTTCACGCTTAACCTCTTTTTTTTTTTTTACCTCATCTGCGAGCAACATGCCAAGTCTCCTTTTGTGTGGAGATAGCTGGCTCTTCCTTACCACCCAGCCATCAACCAGAAGGCCATGACACATGTTGTCCTTCTTTCAGTGGAACTAAAGGCAACTGCCAGAATAATGGTCCTCCTTAGGAACTCCCTACCTGCCCTCCCACACATACAGTTTCCTTGTGAAGCATCCTCCCTTGCGTGCTGTACTTGGCTTGCCTAAAGGCTGCAGCTCTTTAACTAGAAGACACGCTTCTGGCATTCCTAGGAACTGAATTACAGTCACGCTGGCAGCTGCCCTCTGCCCTTGTCTCTTGCAATAGCTCAAAATGATGCCAGCAGCCCCTGGGCTGCATTAGGATGAGGGTCACCACCAGGTCGAGGGAGGTGATTATTCCCATCTGTTCAGCACTGGTAGACACACCAGGGGTGCTGGGTCCAGTTCTGTGCTCCCCAGAACAATACAGGAAGGAACTTATTGCAACAAGTCAGCAAAAGGCCATGAAGGTGATGAAGGGACTAGAGCATCTGATATATGAGGAGAGGCTGAGAGAGCTGTGGTTGTTCAGCCTGGAGAAGAGAAGTTCAGCAGCTAGCTATCTGATCCCTGTATATTAATACCCAATGGGCTGACTAAAGAAGATGAAACCAGACTCTAAGCGGTACTGAGTAAGAAGACAAGAGGCAATTTGCATAAATGGGAATACAAGAAATACCATTTCAACATTTAACCCCCCCCACTTCTTTACTAAAAGGGTGACTTCCCAGACAGGTTGTGGAGTCTCCATCCTTGGAGATACTCAAAACCCAACTGTATGTGGTCCTGAGCAACTTGCACTAGCTGCACCTGCTCTGAGCAGGGGCTGGACTAGAAATTTCCAGAGGCACCTCCCAGCCTTAATCATTCTGTGATGCTGCTTGCTGATCCTCGTGTCCTGCAGTCAAGTCCCACTACCCTTACTTGTATTTTCCCTCAACCATTTTGATAGAGTGGTGTTTGGTGTTCCTGGGTGGAGGGACAAATGAGCTCTTCTACAGCAGATATTCATAGACACCTAAGCAGCTGACAAATGCACACCTGGTATGGGAGCAGATGAGGAAAAACATCTTTCCATAGGTTGTTAGGTCCAGACAAGGTATGTGGGATTCATGCCATCTAACTCTGGACATTTGCAGTATAACTGTCTTTATGCCTGTGTTACGTATCTAGACTCCCTTCAGAGTCAATCCAGAGAAATCGGCATTTCTAGAAAGTGATTCATGTGATCTATTTTACAAGAGATGAATCATGCCCAAGAAGTGCCTTTCCTTCTCTGCTGACTATTATGAAAAGAAAGAGATGTGAAGAGGTCAAGTTTGGACTTCTACACCACAGACATCTTACGGCATTTAGGATGATTTCCACCTCTGATGCTTGGTCAGAAGTCTGTCTGTTATTGCCTGGAGTAAATTTTTTACACACCATAAAATGCAGTCAAATTTGATGAACATCTCTTTGTTTGCAAATAGGACTAAACAAACAGACAACTGAAAAAGACAGTTGTCCTCCAGAGTGCTGGAGATTAAAAAGTCATACAAGCAATCTAGGTGCAGCTTTATTATTCCAAAGGTGAGTATTTTAGGGGTACAGTTCAAGGGCACTTTGAGTAATGGGACCTCATCTACTACACTGGGTCAAAGTTAAGGGCTCCAAATCCTACAGATTCCTTATATGGCTGGGCTCCTCAGCCCTGAGGCTAGGGAATTGGTTACTTGATCAGTCCATGCTACCATCTGTGGGGTGAACAGGGGAAATGGGCACAAACTTGTACATAAGAAGTTCCATCTAAACATGAGGAGGAACTTCTTCACTTTGAGGGTGGCAGAGCACTGGAACAGGCTGCCCAGAGGTGTGCTGGGGTCTCCTTCTCTGGAGACATTCAAAACCCACCTGGACAAGTTCCTGTGCAATCTGCTCTAGGAGGACCTACTTTGCCAGGGGGGTTGGACTAGATGATCTCCAGAGGTTCCTCCCAACCCCATAACATTCTGTGATTCTGTAACAGAAGAGAGCTGGGGAAAACTGCACTCAGGACAAGAGGGCCTAATAAGGAGATATATTAGATCCTCCTTTGCAATTGTTAAGTCCAGATTCCTTTGCATACATCCATCAACAGGATCTTCCTGAGGCAGAAGATCTTCATGTCGTCATGCTGTTGATTGAACTTTCTTAGTCATAAACTATCCTTGCCCTGCAATTACAAGCAGCAAGAATGTAATGTATGTCCTTGGCAGTGACAGGACATATCATGGAATCATGGAATTGTCAGAGTTGGAAGGGGCCTCTAGAGATCATCTAGTCCAACTCCCCTGCTAAAGCAGGATTGCCTAGAGCACATCACTCAGGACTGCATCCAGGCAGGTCTTGAAGGTCTCGAGAGAAGGGACTCCACACCCTCCCTGGGCAGCCTGTTCCAGTGCTCTGGCACACTCACCATAAAGAAGTTTTTCCTCATATTCAAATGGAACTTCTGTGTACCAGCTTGTGCCCACTGCCCCTTGTCCTGTCACTGGCAACCACTGAAAAGAGTTCAGCTCCTTCCTCCTTCAACCCACCCTTCAGATACTTACAAGTATTAATTAGATCTCTCCTCAGCCTTCTCCCAGCTAGAGAATCCCAGCTCTCTCAGCCTTCCCTCATAAGGGAGGTGCTCCAACCCCTTAATCATCTTTGTTGCCCTATGCTGGATTATCTCCAGCAGTTCCCCATTTCCCTTGAACTGGGGAGCCCAGAACTGGTTGCAGTATTCCAATTGTTGCCTCACCAGTGCAGAACAGAGGGGGAGAATGACCTCCTCGGTCTACTGGTCACACTCTTAAAATTCTCAGCAGTTTGATAAAGACAATAATCTTTTTTTTCTAAGGTGCTCAGAGAAGTGAGATAACTATAAAAGATTTAAGTGACATTAAGTGTAAATATTGGCTGTTGTCCTGTAAAATGTAGTATGCAAACATGTTGGAAACTGCTGTGTGATGCAGGGAGAAGGTTGACATTTAAATATAATTTTACACCTCACCGGTGTAAAATTTCATCACAAAAATGTTGTAAAGTGTTTCCGTCCTACCTTATTTTCGTGGTGAGAGGAAAGTGACTAACTGTTACAAAACGCTTGGAACGCCTGACTCTAAGGTAACTGGCCCTTATTTTCCTCCTTATATTCCACAGAGGTCAAGAAGGTTCCAGCTGCAGAGGTTTTTACCCCCAGCCTCGCCAAGATTCAAGTGCAAGGGAAAACGAGTTTGGTGAGCTGATGCTTATCCTCAACAAACAGAATTTCAGATCCTGAAGTTAGCATGAAGGTATCCTTTCTCTCCTGGAGGAAATCAGGGACTTGATCAGCAAGGGAACTGTGGGCAGGGTTTGAGTACATCTGTTAGTGTCCCGGCGAACTCTGCAAAATGCTCCTGCCAAGTACTTAGGATCTGATCTGGAGGGAACGCCCTTATTCAGAAGGGCGCATTTGCATGCTATTAACGTCCCACCGCCCTCAGTTCTTAAGCCATCTTCTGAACTGGGAGTATATCCTGTGGTGTGCTCCTTCATCTCATCATTTGTCCCTACGTATTTACACCTAGCCCAAGTAACGGCTCCAGTCTGGGCTTGTGAGAGGAGGGAACAATGATGATCAAAGCGGCAGAAAAAGTTTTCAAGTGCTGTTGGGAAATCTTGTGCTGTTTTTCTATTCTTTGTACAATTTTCCATTTCAGAGCTAATTGACCTAAGGGCAAATTGCCCGTTCACCATTGCCTAACGGCATACTTGTTTCTGATGATGACTTCCTTGTAGTAAATACACCACTCTTAAAGGGGAGAAGTTGGTCAACAGAGCTTCTGCGCAGTTTCACAAGCAGAGCTACACTAATTCACAGCAGGTAAAATACCTGTTCCCTTGACTTCACTTTGCTAGTCAAATGGGTAAATAACTTGCAAAGTATGCAGGATTGCACCACTGAAAATCTTAAAAATGGGCTTAAAATCTTAATATATGAGAGAGCATTGACCAGCTGTATGGGATTCATTGCACCAGCCCAAGTCGTCTTCATTGTAGGCTTCAGAGTCCAAGCTCACCATGTCTTCTTTGTAGTCAGTGCTACGATACTGTTCCTCTGAGCCACTTTGGCTGTCTGTTTCAGGATGAGATGAACTATACCCTGGAGGTGCTTCTTTCAGTCAACTGTTGAAGAAAGCTTAAGTGATCAGCTTAGACATAGGCATGCAAAATGGACAGGTGAATCCCACATGTTGTATCTGGGGATGATAGTTCTCTGTAGACCCTCCTTATTCCAAGTCTTTCTGTTTTGACCAGAAGACCCCTAAAAGACTCTACATTTCAGAAGATAAAATAATTTTATTGATTAGGAAGTTCTTCACTAAGTTATGCTGAAGAACTTTACCAAACTGCCGTGTCACAGCATCCCTGATATTTGGCTTTCTTAAAACCAGATCATAGAGGGTAAATGTACCATATAGAAGAGTCACCTGGTAAGTCAACAAGATCTAGAGAAGAGGACAAGACAGAAAATGGCATTTCAAGCTAAACTGTAGCCAGAATATTTTGCCTCACATCAAAACCCAGCAATGCCCCATAACTTTCAGCCTTTTGCTTTATTTTGATGACAACGTTTTGTTTAAGAAAAACAATACCTGGAGGATTATACCGTGTCAATCACCGGCCCAAGGGTGACTAATACTTTTCATTTCAACCATCTATTATGACCAGTGGGTGTCTTTCATTAAATTATATGCTGCATGGTGATGCCTAAAGGCTTTGTCTCTTCCCACGGACCTTTCCCTGGTATTTCTATTGACACGTCATCAGCAACTCCATAAGATTTTGGCTTTGCTGTTGAAGGTAGCTTAAGAAGTTGCCAATGCCATTTCACCATTTCACCAGTCTCCCACATGCCCCTCTTCGCCGTCAGGGCCTCCTCGGTGATGCCACTACAGTTGTCTGTGGGGTCACACCAGAAATCAGAATCAATTCACACTAAAAATCACTTCTTTTGGGGGTGTATTATTTTTAAGCTGGTGTGTGGCTCAGCCCTGCAAATCCTTTCTCGGGCACCAGGAGCCAGGCCCACAGAGAGGGAAGTGCTCTGCGGTGTGAAACCAGGTACAAGGTGTCAGGGAAGGGAGGAGGGGGAACATTTTAAATTACCTTCACCAACACAACCAGAGTTTCATGAAATTATGGCCTCTGTGGACCTCATGCTGTATAAAATGAATGGGAAACTTAAACCAGTTAAGCCTGTGTATTAATTGTGGAAATCCTCACACGGTTCTACATTTCCTTCAACAGTACTGGGGTTTTAACTTCTCATTTGAAGGGATAGTTGATTCACACCTATGTTTCTTCCCCCTTCCTTTTGCATTTTGGTGATAATTCACTATTCATTTTTAGAGTTACTTTCAAAATATAACTCCCTATTCATTGTAAAATGGAACACAAAATGAAAACCCTTTCAACATTCAAATAAAAATCACCTCACCTGAAGAAGAAAACTTTCAAAGGGCAGGCTTCAGAAGCTTTAATATTTGTTTAAAATATATGCTTTACACTTTAATATTGATTTCTATAATTTACCTCACTTAAATCACAGGCCTCAAAGATTTATGAATTCACAGGGAGTTTGCCCAATGCATGAAGTTCAACATGGGGATAAATTTGCAGTATTAAAGGTAACTGTAGTCAGACCAGCGGCATTGTGGGAATTTCTGCTCTCTCAGCCGTCTTGCAGAAGCTGGTAGAAGTCCTTTGGCTTTGTTCTATTAACACGATGACTTCTGTACCAACTCAGGCCATGGTCACAGCTTGGTTATTACCAGGTCTGTGGACATTTTGGGACCAGCTTGCTCTGGATCAGACGCAAGCATACATCAATCTTCTTTCTATTCTGTTTCCATTTCCATTCTCTTTCTTCTTTACCAGGTGTAAGCTGGCTACACAGTACTTGCTCCATCAGAAGATGTTCTGCAACAAACTGACTCCTTCAGAATTTTTTCAGCACATTTGAATTGACAGAGTAAGTTCATACAGGTTCAGTGTTTTGCATCATGTCATTGTGGCATTTCTGACTCAGTACCACGGCACATCAGGACCATGTTCAGGGCCATGCCAAAACAAGTACTTGAGGAGTAATCCCTACTTATCTTCTCAAGAGCCTGGTGGCCTTGCAGACTCAACTTGAACTGGAGGCCTGCAGAACAGCAACCCAACCACCTGCATGCTCACTGCTTTGCTCATTTCTGCTTTCACCACACCGGGAGCACAACTGAGCCGGATAAAACAAAATCTGAAAATGGGGGTTATTTCCAAGGCTGATGTGTTTGATCACATGGCTCTGCAAGTAAAAGCACTAGCAAAACAAGGACAGTGCAATGACAGGAGCCCAAGATCAGGAGGGAAAGTAGGATACATGACCATGTGCTTTGTGAAGAAGGGTTGGGAGATCCTCACATGAGCACTGCCCATAGAGAAATGCCTGCAGAGCCACAGCTACCACCATGTTGGCAGAGCTGCTTCTCTTATTCCAGGGCATATATGTGGTGTGAGCAGGTTTTCCCTCTGCCTTGCTTGTCATCCTGAAGCACAGGTCTCAGAAACTCTGGGTGAGCATCCCCAGGTGCCCCTGAGTGAGATAAGGCACATCAAGACAAACGTGAGGAGGGACAAAACTCCCTGAGGTCTTCTGACTCAGACAGGGAGGAAAAAAGTTTGGTCACTGCCACTACAGATATGGCTCAGGGCCCCGTATAAGAGGTGAAATAAGTGTCACAGTTGGCTCATGGGAAGATAACTACAAGCCAGCTTAGCTGCAAGCAGAGATAGCCTGTGACAGCCAGCCACACTCGGTAATTGCATGCTTTGTGTGATAGATAGCAGGACCAGAAACAGCTAGCTTGTTAAGAATTAGAACACAGGCAGTGTCTCAAAATATACCCGGGATCTTCTCAGTCAGCCCAGGCATGCAACAGGACTTTTATGCCAGGTTTATGCATTTTTGCCAGCGTTAAGACTGGCTGCAGGACTGGCAATTCCCAGTCTGTTGTGAAGTGCGATATCCTGGGCTGGGCTGCAAATTCAGTCTGGGAAGATCAATTAGGGATGTGGAGTCAGTGAAAGACTGTGGCAGCACGAAATCACCCCTCCTTGTCCTGTTCTGTTCCAGGGATGGGAGCAGCCTCCTCGTGGAGGCTGTGGCTCCGCAGACGTAAATCCTGTGTGGGCATGTTCAGAACCAGATTCAAAATGCCCCAGCCAGGCAATGCAAATTGTTGAACTTTATTCTGCTGGTTCAGATTTGTTCACGGATTTTTCTGGGAACGTGTTGTCCTGGCAAACTTCACACCATTACAGCTATCAGCTTCTTGGTTTTAGATGGACCAGGTCTTAGAGGAAGGCTGATTGTGTGGCATCTTCTGTATATGATCTGCTCCCAGCCCAGGCTATAATCACCATCACGAAAAGAACTGACAGACTTTAAAGCCTCCCAGCCTCCCTCTGGTCTTGGGAGCCCACCTGCAGCAGGAGACTGGACTGTATGAAGCCTCACTCAGTCTCACTCACTACTCTGTCCTCTGGTATTCCTCACCCTAGCCTGAGATTCCTTTATAGCCTTTCCTGGCCAAGGCGAGAACCATTTCCCTAGACTGTTCAACGGGGCACATGTCTAACACTTCACACCATCAAATAGGTCAAAATCACTCCAGTTTTCCACATAGGCAATGGGAGCCAAGGCAGGAAATGAGATGCCTCAAGGCTACGGGATGAATCAGTACCAGAAACAAAATGAAAATTCAGAACTTCCTGTCTCTTTACTCATTTTGAATACGGTTGATGATTAAGCTCTTAAAAAGTTAGTGCAGTTGATGACCTCTTCATCTCTGGTCAACGATGAGGGCCCCAGCGTATTAAATGTGGAAAAGAATAAAACAAAGATAATTTCAAGGAACTGGAAAAAAAAAAAAACCAGAGGGCGAGGAATTCCTTTTGTGGCTAGGACATAAATGTTTGGTTCCCATTACTCCCACAGTGCCTCTTCCAGTAAGGAAGGAAGTTTCTCTAGTTATACCCCTACGAGTCCACCGAGAGTTGAAATTGGCTTAAGCCACAGCTACCACCAAGAGGCCGTGCTATGGTTACACTTCCTTCCCTCCACACTGTCTCTGCCTCCCCCCTCGCCTCCCTCCCTCACCAACGCAACCGCTCAAGCAGGCACTCGATGAACCAGCCCAGGGAACTGATCAATAGTAACATTAAAAATTCTTTTTCTTTTCCTGGGCTGGCTTTGCTGCATGGTTGTACAAACATTTATGCTGACACACGGGACAAGGTGCCAGAGGACAGGGACAAACGGTGGGAGAAAGGGAGGCTCAGCATCCCTCTCATCTCTCTCGGGGATGCTGGAACTGCTGAGGACACCACAGCTCCTCCATTCCCTCCGCTGCTGCGGACACAGAGAGCAGGAAAGGGTGCAGCTGTGTCTGAGGGTGACAAAAAGCAGCACATTTGGCCCCGCTGCTTTCTCCTGCTTTGTTCCCAAGCAGATGGAGCTGACTCAGATTTCTTGGTGCTTCTACTCAGTTTGTCATTAGAAGACACAGTCATTTAGTGCGCCATGTGTGGGGTGACTGTCCGCAGGGCTGAAATTGCCTTTCCTCACATTTCATCTGCATTACCATTTTTGATGGCCGTCTCACTTCAGGGATGCTGGTTTCACTCTGTGAGGAAGAGCTAAACCAGACCGCTCATCCTCTTTCCAGTGGTTTTAGGTTTGGTCTTTTAACCTTTAGACTTTCCAAACTGGGTAAGTACGCTGTGCTGGTGAAGAGCATGATGAACATGTGAACAGAGTGGTTTTGGCCGCAGCCAGAATGACTTCTGCTTCAAGAAAGCAACCCTTTCATCCCTCCGCTTGTGTAGGAAGGAAAAGGAAGGTGAGGCAGTGTTCACCCCAGTAACTAGAAGGAAGTTCTTCTGTGGCATTTACTACTTTATGAAAACATTTATTTATTTTTTTTCCCTAAAATTAGGGGGTACACCAGTTTTCAAGGATTCATAATCCTGTTGTCAGCACTTCTGCTTCTGCGGTGTTCTGGTATAACATTAAAACAAACCAAAGACAAATGCACTATAATAAGATATAAGCTCAAAGCAGAGAAGAGACATTATGGTGGACCCCCCTCAGAGCTATAATGGTGGAAATGTGTATTTGGACTCAGAGCCTTAGCTCTGCAAAACCCAGACTGTATTTTTCAGAGGCACAAGAAAAGTGTTAGGTACTGGGTTTAGAAAATTTGAAAGTCAGGGTTTGGGCTTGAAAATCTTTGCACATTCCAGAAGCACATAGCGATAGTCTCTGAGGTAGTACTACCACTAAGGAAGGAGATTGTGGAATTACAACAGACATGTTCCACAGAAGTGCCACTTTCATACTGAACAGCAGCGAAAAAAGGGAGTCTAACAAAGTGACTGGAAACTAGGACATCACCATGACACTGCATGGGGAACACAACATGGAATGAACGTGGAATGGAGATCCATTCCCCCGCCTTAAAAAGAAGGTGTTAGAAGCAGAAACAGCTCAATGAATGGTAAGTATGGAATGGCATCCACTCCTGGTATCAGTAAAAAGACCAGAATTTGCTAGCTGGTAAAAACTGAGGGAAAACACAAAGGAAATCTATATTAAAATAAAAATGTAATGGAGAAAATGAACAGGAAATGATTGTTGTCTCTTTCAACACAAGAAACAGCAGGGGTTCTTGCAAACTAGCAGATGTTGGTTCAAAGCCAACAAACAAAGGTGGTGTTCACAGAAGAAGCTGTTAGTTCATCTTTGGAATTCCCTATCAGAGGACACTCTGAGAGGCAGAAGCACGTATGAATCCACAAAGTAACCCAATGGAAGGAAAAAAAATCACCAGAGTATGAAATGTGGTGTCACTAAGTTCTGCTGAAGAACTCCCTGACCTGTACAGAGCTGGGAGGAGGTGCCAGTACAGGCCCCCAGTATCACAGGATGGTTTAAGTATCCCTGTGCCCTTCTTCCAGCATTCACCACTGGCCACATCTGGAGACAGGACGCTGGGCTAGACGGGTGATGGGTTTGACCTACCAAGGCCACTCTCAGGCTTAGAAAGGCAGAGTTAAATAAGCCGTGTAATGCAAACCAGGCTGTTGATAATAAATTTTTGTGAACATCCATTTTTCAAACCCCAGTGCATCTCTAGACCTAATCCTACTATGCTGTGCGTGCACTCAGATGGACCCAGCATCGAGCCCAATTGAAAAAATTTGTTTTCTTAGGACTCAAGGATCCTGCACAGAGAAAAACAGTAGCCCCGACCCAGGCTTGAGTTTCCTTTCTTTGTAACTACACTTGAAGTGAAAATGAAGCACACCATTAAACTGTTATGGTAATTTATCCTTACACTTTCTGCTCAACAGGTTTGCTTTGTTTCAAAAGTATGTTTCTGTGATACTTATAGCTATGTATATGTAATTTTGTGGTTAAAGTAGAAGAGACAGGAAAACCTGGGTTCCCACAGGAAACGTAACTCGACCTCTTGCAAGCAGGTAACATTTCTGCCGTATCGGTGTGATAAAGAACTTCAAGGAGAGACAAATCCTGCCAAGGTTTACACCTGCGTGCAACTGCCTGATGTGACTAGCTCCAGAGAGGTTAATGAGACTTTTTTTTTTTTTTTTTCTTCCACGTGATTCAGATTCTGCTGGAGGATGCTTCTGGGTGGGAATGGGGCCAAAGACAGCTCTGGATCTCAGAAAACGACGCATAAAGATGTTGTCTCAGAAGTTTGTAGGAACTGGTTCTGGAAGCCAGCACTTATCTCTGCGTCTGCAGAGGTCTCTGACGAGGCAGCAACATTTTTCCAGTGGGCCTGGGGTCTTGCGGGGGTGGAGGAGGAGAAAATGAAAGATACTGCCCATCATCTTACTGGGAAGGGGAAATACCACCAGCACCCACTCCGCGGGTAGTGGGGTGTTGCCAACCACCTCGCAAAGCCCCTCGCAACCTCAGTCACGACAGTCGGACACTGACTGTGCCGTCCTCCCAAAAGTCCCCTCCTTGCCTACGACGCGGAGAAGAGACGTGGGGGTGAGTGGGGGGTGCGAGTCTCCCCGCCCCGCGTCCAGCCGCGTAGCCCCACGGCCCCGCCGCGGACACGCGTGGGGCTCCGGCGTTATTGGCAGCGGGACGGGGGCCGCCCTCACCGCCCCGTCGGGACTATTGTTGTGCGCCGGGGCCGCTCCCGGTGCCGGTGGCCGTCCCCTCCCCGTCCATCCCCAGTTTACCCAGCAGTGCTTTGGTGCGGGCGCGTTTCCGCCGGTTTTTCCTGTTGGAGAAGGGAAGGGGGAGCTGTTTTCTCTCTCTCTCTCGGTGTATTTTGTATCCCTTTTCTCCTCCTCCTTCTCCTCCTCCTCCTCCTCTTCAACCACCTCCTCCCCGGCTATCTTTGTCTGGCTGGCAGCGAACCCCCCGCTCCAGCCCCGGTGCCGCCGGTGTCCGGCGCCGTTTGATGCGAGGGCAGCGCGGCGGGGAGGGCTCGGAGGCGGCGGGGGCTCCGCGGCGGCGCTGGGCGTGAGCCTTCCTCCCCCCACTCCTCCTCCTCCCTAAAAAA